>MJUU01051578.1:37369-89267 GCA_002080025.1 Modiolus philippinarum | reverse complement strand
AAAAATACTATCCAATTATGGACTTTTGCACGCTTTTTTATTGACCTGTAACCCGAAATTCACCGAGACATCGGTCGAGGTGAATTTTTGTGTTCCCAGGTCAATACAAAAGCGTAATTACCAATACAAAAGATCATAATTGTTTTATTATATAGATCAATGCAATATGACGTCATGGAGTGAATATCCACTTTTATTGAATAGAGTTCACAATAAACCTGATCGATTTTACATTTTTTCATTTTTTTAATTTTTAAATGCAGTATGATTTTGATGTTTAGGTAATGCATTTTGTGTGATATATTTTACATTTTTAAACAGACATGTGTACGTTGGTAATACATATTGAGTATGCATGTTTTTTTTGTTTCTATGGAAAGGTTACATATCCTTAAACAAGTGCAATTTTGTATGTCTTCTTCAGATTTTTGTCCACAACAGCTGATGTCTATTACTAGTGATAAGATAGAAATACCGGTTGGTATTGCACAAGGAAGTTTCTCAAAAGATCCTATTCCTGGTGGACAGATATGGGTAACATATGGTTACAGTGATATCAATGAAATTGTTGAATACAAGACTTTGGAGTTACTAAAATACGACGCACAAAAAACTACTCATAAGTTACCTTTCTTCTGCGAGGGCACGGGTCATGTCGTCTATAAAAACTCACTGTTTTGTCAAAAAGGAATGACAAATAAACTCATCAAATATAACTTGTTACTTAATAAGTGGGAAAAGGAGATCACTCTTCCAAACGCTGGAGTACATAATAAATACCCTTATCAAAGTGGTAAGTTCACTGACATTGACTTTGCCGTAGACGAGAAGGGTTTATGGGTTATTCATGCCACTACCTTTTCCAACGGAAATATTGTTATAAGTAAGCTTGATGACGAAATTCTAGAAATAATAGAGACATGGGTCACTAATATACCAAAGAAAAAGGTTGGAAACACCTTTATGATTTGTGGAATCTTATATGCTACAGACTCTTACGAAAACATACCGACCTTTATCAAATATCTGTTTAATACAAATACTGGAGGCAGTAAGGTGCTAAAAGATAACGAAATCCCTTTCCCAAATACTGTTGACGACAAATTCGCAAAGAATTATATGCTAGACTACAATCCAGCAGACAGGAAGTTATACGCCTGGAATCATGGTCGAGTCGAAGTGTATTCAGTTTCGTCCAAAATGTACTACCCATTCGATGTACAATCTGCAAGCCGCGTAAAACGACGTAAATCAAGGCGAAAGAAAAGAGTAAATTCTCGGAGGAGTTTGTGATTCTTCTATTCAGCTACAACACAGAGACATATATCGATAAATAGAAGATACGATTGACACTTGTTAAATGTCATTTAGATTGATGAAATAGAGCTAATGAAATCAACATTGATTCATATATACGGCTGTAATGAACGTTATATCAGAAAGACACTTACAATGTATACACAAGAGACGCGAACTTAAATATTACAATAGGTATTATAAGCAACAATAGCATAAAATTTGTATACTGTGATGTTGTATGTAACTTTAATTAGAACTTCATATAACAATTCACAACGTTCATGTTTTGTTGAGGATTCTCGCTGAAGCAAAGAATATCCTCTCGGTTCATTTGCATTGTTATATACCATCGTTTTATATTAACACCACAATTAATTTCTGAACCGATAAAAAATTGTATAGCAACATGTAAACCAAGATCAGCTTTGAACATATCAAGTTATATATTAACTTACATAAATAAATGTACATGTAACTATATGCCATGTATTAGTATTTCGACCCTTTACAAATCTGTTTGGTAATTTTCTTATTATCCTTGTTGATGTATTTAAGATAATATAGACCCTATTGAATACTTATTCTCTTTTAGATAAAATACATCTTTAGGTTTTTGGTGTGAAAAGAAATATTTATGTTTTTATAAAACAAAATATGTGTTGCGAAACAGCTCTAAAGGACAATAACAAAATAACGAGATACATGAGTATGTGAGCTGTTAAAAGGGATGAATTTATAATCTAAAATATGACCTAAAGCGCAAAAAAACATGGCAAAATAAAAGAATAGAAACAATAAAAAGGTCGACCGAGATATTTCGACAAATCTGTCATCTACGAGTGGGTCGTAATGACTGAAGTAGTAGTTAAAAAATAATATGTTGTTACAGGTAAAACATCTTTGACATTGTGTGTACAGTGTTTAAAAATAATGTATATGATACAGGTAAAAATCTTTGACATTATATGTACACTATTAGCAACATTATCAACATTCCAGCCACTGAGAACATACGACATCGAGACTCATTAGTCATAGAACGATTGTTTTACGTTTAAACCCCTGGGTTTTAAAGTGCCTAGTCTGAAAATAATCCGTTGTTCCAACGTACGTCTATTGTCTTGGCCTCCATGTAATTTTATTAGCACTGTTACTTGCATATCTTGTGGGCAGTGGTTAGGGAGTCTGAAATGATTGCCGACTGGGCAATCCGTATTATTACGGACAGAGCTGATGTGTTCCACAAAGCGGTCACCCAGTCGTCGGCAGGTCTCCCCTATGTATATCTTATGACATTGCCCACATACGATAGCATATACCAGATTCTGTGTTGTGCATGTGTATCCATTGTGTATGGTAAATGTGTTGTCAGGACCTCGAATTTCGTTGGTTTCAAGAGTATGGGGACAGGTAACACATCTCGATCTTTTACACCCTTTAGTGCCCCTGTAATTAGCCAGCACTACTTTAGATTTTAAGTTACTGCTGACTAGATGCTCGCGAAGAGATTTACCGCGACGAAAAGCCATGAGGGGCACTGATTGAAAAACATCAGCCATCAAACTGTCTTCCATAACAATGCTCTTAAAATTATTCAAGAGAATGTTGCGGATGGCTATGTTGTGGGGATGGTAATTGAGAACAAAGGAAATGTCTAAAAACGCCAATTCCGATTCACTTACAGTGAAAGTATATTTTATGGCTGGATGGTAAGACGATACAAAGCCAATGAAACTTTGGAGTTCCTGATCAGAATTACTAGAAACACTTCAAGGGGATATCCCAAAGCTGTTGTTGACAGGGCCTCGGAATCCGTTTGTAAACAGATTAGACAACATATTCTGCGTCCAAAACGCAAGTCACAGAATGACAGAGTACCTCTTGTTCTCAATTACCATCCCCACAACATAGCCATCCGCAACTATGCTATCGTATGTGGGCAATGTCATAAGATATACATAGGGGAGACCTGCCGACGACTGGGTGACCGCTTTGCGGAACACATCCGCTCTGTCCGTAATAATACGGATTGCCCAGTCGGCAATCATTTCAGACTCCCTAACCACTGCCCACAAGATATGCAAGTAACAGTGCTAATAAAATTACATGGAGGCCAAGACAATAGACGTACGTTGGAACAACGGATTATTTTCAGACAAGGCACTTTAAAACCCAGGGGTTTAAACGTAAAACAATCATTCTATGACTGATGAGTCTCGATGTCGTATGTTCTCAGTGGCTGGAATGTTGATAATGTTGCTAATAGTGTACATATAATGTCAAAGATTTTTACCTGTATCATATACATTATTTTTAAACACTGTACACACAATGTCAAAGATGTTTTACCTGTAACAACATATTATTTTTTAACTACTACTTCATTAATTACGACCCACTCGTAGACGACAGATTTGTCGAAATATATCGGTCGACCTTTTTATTGTTTCTATTCTTTTATTTTGCCATGTTTTTTGTGCTTTATGTCATATTTTAGATTATAAATTCATTCCTTTTAACAGCTCACATACTCATGTATCTCGTTATTTTATTATTTATGTTTTTACATCTACAGGAACTAAATTTACAATAACTGCAATATATATATTTTATGCAACATCGTTATTTTTGTATATCTATAACAATATACTCATTTGCGTAATCATTTTTATTCTTCATTTTGTTATTTGACGTTAAAAAATGGATAACATGAAACACCTACACTGACTGAAAATTATATTTACATGCATCAATAATTTTGGAACATTCATAGAGCGGACTATTAACAGACATATTATCTTACTCCAAAGAGATTTTATAAAGTTGTGTTACAGGAATTGAACAAAGTTTAGTGAACAAACCATGCCGCCCATTGTTTTTGAAAACAGTATATATATCTTTTATATTTACTATGTTTTTACGTATGCTTTTAATGTTATAATTCACTCTTTGACCATGTGACTTGCGATGGCGTAATTTCGGAGAAGAAATTCCCATGATGTCAATAGAAGCGAACCGAGAAATGTTTCCCTGACCCACGATGTTGTCATTCAACCCTAGTGGATAAGCTGTCTGAAGTTTTTTTATCCAAGATAGTTCGCATTCTCTTCTAGATCTTACAAACTCTCTCTTTGATTGATCAGGGGATTTTTCTATAAGTTCTAACGGTTGTATATTGATATATTTTTTATCATGATTATAGATAGAACAGTGTTGGTAGATAAATTATCTAAACTTTTTGGGGGAACGAATACGATACAAATGTTCCTGGGTACGTCGTTGTAATGGACGACCAGTCTCATCAACATACTAATTCCACAGCCTGGTTTTCTTCAGGTAATCAAATATACCTGGCTGGCTGTTTTTCAAGAGATGTCAATGGGGAATTGGATGGTAAATTTCCTACCATTGACATTTGATATGACAGTGTTTTCTTGGACGAGGCGAGGACATGTGGCACATTTCCTGGCGTCGCACTTTTGAATTTTAGAGAATCCACGATTGCTTTTGTAAAAAAGTGATGCTGTTGTGTATTTAAATTTTTGCAAAGAGTGTCATATTTTAGATATGTTTAACGGAGTGGATGTGACTATCGGATTTAGTGCTGAAGGTGGTAGATTTGTCAACTAAGAGTGTGAAGGCGCAATCGTGGATTTGACGTAGCGTTTTCTTAAATTGTATCTGGATTGTATCACGTATTTCTACCTAAAAACTGGACTACAAATCATAACAATGTAACTATGAAGAAACTGTCATTGCCAATGTCATCTGTATATCAAAAATAAATCTCTTAAACACCACAATCACGGGGAATTGTTTTACCAACTACACACTGCAGTTATGACTAAAGGGTATAATAAATTTAAAAAAATGGATAACAGGAAACACCTACAATGGCTGAAAATTATAATTACATGCAACAATTTGCAAGGGAACTACACAAGAAAAACACGTTTAAGACAAAAGACAAACGTAGACAACGATAGGAACTCTTGAGCATTCTGTCACACGAATGCACGAGAAGTAAAGCATTTGAAAGACCAAACATTAAAGAAGAAGAATGTTTGAAAGAGAATGATGAAGTGCAGGACTTGAAAAAAATCAGCAAAAAGTTGAACTACCATGGAGTTTTTATACGTAACAAAATTTCAGCTCTAATATAGTCATTAACTTATGCTATGCCTTCAGACGAATCTGTAAGTCCTTCAATCAAATGGTATAATACATTTATTCTTCAGCAACAGAATCTTGATACTTTTGTATTAATTTCTTGGTGCTTAAATCGCGACAAAGTTTAATTTTGGGTTCAGACGACACTGCAATTTAAGAGAAGCGCTATTGAAACTTAGACATTTAAACTTTTTGGGGGCTTTTTAAGCAGTAATATATGAAGAGAGATCAAGATAAAATCTCACAGTCTGGCTTCAATTTATTGACTACAAATGAAATTGTAGCCCATTACATCAGACCGTAAGACTGATATAATCTGTTTTTGTTTTAAATAATAACAAGAATTTGTAGGACGCAAAGGTGCTAACCAAAATAATTTTTTCCAAAAGATGCATAAAAACTGAAAGAGAGCAAATAAGCAATAGGATCCAAAAAGAGAATCAAAGCTAAGGACAAAGCTTTGGACTGGAGGGATATAGAACTGTACTCCCAAGTTTGTAACAAAAATTGTAGGAATCTAGATAATGGAAATTTTCAATAAATTGTAGGAATCTAGATAATGGAAATTTTCAATAAAATTCTTTATAAGTTTCTCACCACTATCTAAATATTGACTACTGGTAGGGGACTGACAGTCTGCCAGCAGATGCATCGAGCAAGTGGTTACAAATAACCTAAATACCGAAGTTACTTTTAAAAGGAATACAGTCAACAATTTATATTGTAAGCCAGTATAAACTGAAGCAGGAGATGCTTACTCTACCGGTGCACCTGATCTCATCCATGGTTTTTATTGAGTCCGTGTTGTTCAATTTTTGTATATGTGCGTGTCTTCATTTTCTTTTCTGTGCCGTGCTCATGTTATGTCTTCGTTTCTTCGTTTTTCCGACGTTGCCATTGTCCTTTGATTGTTCTTTTCAGACTGACGGTTCGGTTCTCACTTACTTTACTCTACCAACAATCTGTAGTATGCTTAAAATTTGATTTATTATTTAATTGTCTTGTTTTGTAACGTTTGAAGACGTTCGTAATAGCAAGTTCATTTTGATCATTCGCAAGTTTAGAAAAAAAAATCAACGGTATGCATGTTCATATTGGCACATAAATAATATGAATTACACACAAGTTTACCCTGCAAATGTCTTAATTGGGGCCCTCATCTTGACGCGGGTGCCTTATACTTTGTCCGTCAACAATTTGTGTGGTTAAAGATTTCTTGGCTTGTCTAAGTTGGACTTATTTGAAATTTGGTCTGGAGCTTAGAAGTGATGAGTTGTACAGTGTTCAAGTTTGTCGAGCGTTCACTCTCTATTTGCTGCTCTTGTTGTATTTTTTTCTTTTAACAAGTTGATTTGTTTACAGTTTGGATGGGTATTTCTCACCCAGTTGCAAAACGGACAAAAAAATGTCAAAAATACACCTGATTAATTTTTGCCCGTAATTTTATCAATTTTTATACATAGAACATTTTTCATTACTAGTGACATTGACTGTCAAAAGTGTTTCACAGGCATTCAACAATAAATTTAGTAAAAACTGTTCAGTTGATGATAAATAGTCTTTCCATTTTACTCAGAGAAAGCACAATGTAGATGAGGCTATATATAATCAGAGTTATCACGCAGTATCCGAAAAACTCCTTTGTTTGAGACATGAATTGAGTGATTTTTGTAATTGCTAATCCTTATCGATATTCAACTGCCGTTGTTTGCTATCGGTTTAGCTGATGAAAGAAAAAATGTGACAAAACTTGTTAGAGTACGATATTTATATAGTGTATTTATCAAAAAGTAGATAAAGGATGTAGGATAACAGTAAAAGCGTTGTTCCATTGATTGGCTTTACAATATACCGTATAATTGTTTTTTTTTTCGCTGGTCGCAAATTTTGCGATTTCTTTCAAAATTGTTTGATTTTATTTTCACGGGGATGCAAAATTCGCAATTTCGCCGGTGGTTTGTTGGAGATTTACATATGGGTGGCCATTATTTTCGTTAATATTTTACCCAGAGCGTAGCGCAGCTGAGCGAGGGGTAAAATAAACGAAAATAATGGACACCCATATGTAAATCGACTACAAACCACCGGCGAACATGAATTATTTCGATTCTAATATGACATTTTATGATCTGGACGGACCTATAGTGTACACGGTAATGACAGCCATTACATAAGATTTTCTGACATTTTTGTGCACAAAACATATTATGACGTCGTCTGTTTCAGCGTAAAGACTTTTGTGACGTCGCTCATAATGTTATTGGAGATTTTCATATGACTGGTCGTCATGGTTGCCATTGTTCTCATATAAGAATTTTTAATTAATATCGAGACCAATCTATGTTCATTCATCAATATAAATGATTTCGTTTGTTTATTAATGAAGACATCAGCATAATTTTCAACCTATCTAAACAGATTTACTGGCATGTTTTACAAACAATTTATTTCATAGTGATCGCAGTTGCTTTATTTTTATACGTTAATTCAACATTTCTGAAATGTAAGTTCTAGGTAAGTTTTGATATATATCTGAAATCTTGATAAAGATGCTTTAACACACAGATTCATTGATCATACAGGTCCATAGGAACAATAGTCTTTTCTTAGCAATTGTTATGCACTAGTAGGTTTATGGCAAGCCAAACTGGACAAAAATATGTGATTTATTAATAAAAAAATATTAATAATAATATAAAATAATTCATTTACAATTTAAATTCGCATTAACGTCGGCATTTAGTTATTATTTATAATTCAATTGTCAATATTGATAATTCATAAATTATTATCTATAAATGGCAAAATAACTATTATTATCATATTGAATTGTGAATATAAAAAAATGAATTAATTATAATAATAATAAATAAATAATAAATATTTGTAAATGATTTTCTAATATAAATAAATGAAGTTTAAATATTGATAAATAAAGTTTAAATATTTATAAATGATTTTCTAATTAATGAAATAAGCAGAAATTATCAATATTAAAAAAATCAAAAGTATTTATAACTGATTTATTAATATTTATAAATAAATTACACATAATTAATGAATTATAAATATTATTAAATCACTTGTCAATATTATTAATATTAACAGATGAATTATAAACATTTAAAATGAATTGTTGGTCTTTATGAATCAAGCAAAAGTGGACAAAAATGCTTGATTTATTAATAATTACAATTATTCATAATAAATTGTCATTATTTACAATTAATTTTTAAATATTAATAATTGAAAAAGAATTATTCATATTTCTAATTGAATTGTGAATATTAATAAATTTATTTTAAAAATGTATTAATGATTTGTTAGTATCGATAAATAAATTATAAATATTAATAAATGAATATAGATAGTTAGAAATAAGCAAGAATTATAAATATTTATTTATCAATACTTGAATTGAATTGTTAATATTAGCAATTCATTAATCAAAAATTAATAATTTGTATTTCTAATTGAATTGTAAATATTAATAATTTTTATTTTAGAAATATTTGAATGTTTTGTTAATATCAATAAATAAATTATAAATATAAATAGAAAAATACAAATATTTAGAAATAAGCAAGAATTATAAATATCAATTAATCAATTCTTGATAATTATAATTGTTCACTTTATAAATGATTAAATTTAAATTATGAATATTAATGAATTGCAATGAATTATAAATATTAGTAAATCAATTATTGATATTCATGATTCAATAAGAATATTAGCAAATGAATTATAAATATTTATAAATAATTATTGATTCATTTATAAATATTAATAATTCATTTTTTTAATATTAAAAATATTAACGATTAATTTATAACTATTGATTATTTATTTATAAATATGTGTAATTCATTCATTAATATTAATAAATAAATTATGAATATTTACGATATTTTTTAATATTCATAATTTCTGCTTATTTCTTATATTCGAAATTCATTCATAAATATTTATACTCCATTTTGGGTTAATGGACTTCCAAATGTTTTGGTTTTATCTACACTGATGAGGCATAAGTTGTCGAAATGCGCATATGCAGAATATATAAATTACAGTAACTTCGGTATTTTGTTATTTATAAATATTCTATACTTCATTAATTAATATATGCAAATCATTTGCAAATAATTTTAATTCCTTTATTAATATTAATAATCCATTAATTAATACTTATAATTCATTTATTAATATTAATATTTATAAATCATTTATTGATATTTGCAATTCAGTATAATAATGATAATTCTTTCCCATTTAAAAATATTAGTTAATGAATTATGAATATTGACAATTTAATTATGAGTATTTATAGATAAATTGTCGTTTAAAATATTGATTGTTTATATTAATTAATCACGCATTTTTGTCCCATTTGGCTTGCCATAAACCTACTAGTGCATAACAATCTCTTAGAAAAGACTATTGTTCCTATAAAACTGTACGACCTATTAATCCGTATGTTATAGCATCTTTATCCAGAATTGCCACTCAATACACACTAAGACAATTTGTATATCAAAACTAACATTTCAAAAATGTTGAATTATGTGCTTGACTATTGCTTAGACGTATATTCTTACTCCTCAAATAGAATAAAAATTTTGTAAAAGGATAATCTATATACTAGTAGTTTGAAGTCTTATGCGAGTATGATTCATATTACAGAAACAACTTTTGAATGTTGAATATTATTCAAGTTAATTGGTTTCGATTTTGGTTTCGGTTTCGATTTTGGCTTATGGTGAAAATTTCTATTATACTTTTTACCCTCCAAAGACGTTTGTGTAATATTTAAGTATATGCAATAAAAATATGGAAATATAGCAAAGGTTATAATAATTAGAGCCAAGGGTATATTTCTACAGCATAGTCAGTTACTTTACCTTTGAACCTCTGAGAGCGATGAATACAATAGGCTGGGCTACAACATGAAATTTTTTGGCATAGGCTTAAAAAATACCATGCATACGTTATTTATTCCAGCTGAGGCTGCAATAATTACAGCTTAGGCTAAACATATTTTAGTCAAGGCACTATAATTTTACTTTTGACCCTTATAATACACCATAATTTATCCTGGTAAAACAGAAAAGCTTATGCTAGATGTTTCACTGTTATAATACACAGAAGAGTAAAGAGTCTTGTTTTTATTATTAATAAATCTGATCACCCAATTACCTGTGTTACACCGTAATTTTGACCTGAAAAAAAAAAACGAATTAACAAGTCATATAACTTAGAGGCGAAGAAAAAGAAAACAATGTATTTTAGGTCGCTGTTCTAGTTTTAAGAAATTTCTCTGTATTTTAATGTATTTGTACAGACAAGGACTGTCAATTTTGACGACAATATGCAGTAACTTCCGTATTTTGTTATTTTGAAAGAACATACATCGGAAGTCGAATTTAACCAGACTCTAACTCAACGATTGTATACCATTAGTTAGAACTTTTAAATATAAATAAGAAATAAAATAAAATAAAAAATTGAAAAACTGTGAGAAAAGCTCACTAATAAATACCCCCGCACCCCCATTTGATTCCAGAAATTAAAAATCAATCAAATTAAATTCTGGAATAGGAGGTGCATATCTGCATTATGTCATAAAGGCTTTGTTAAAGTTTCATGAAATCTGTTCAGTGGTTCTGGAGGAGTAGCGTATAAGAAATGGGTGCCCATTAGTAATGTAATGGTTAAGTCTATGTTTTGCTATGGGAAACCCCACAAATCAACCAAATCAAATACTGAATTAGGAGGTGCACATCAACATTATGTTATAAAGACTGTGTTAAAGTTTCATTAAAATCTATTCAATGATTCAGGAGGAGTAGCGGATAAGAGATGGGCACCAACATGAAATGTAATGACTAAGTCCCTGTTTTGCTATTGGAAACCCCAAAAAACAATCAAATCAAATTCTGATATAGGAGGTGCACATCTACATTATGTCATAAACACTGTGTTAAAGTTTTGTGAAAATCTATTCAGTGGTACAGGAGGAGTAGCGGATAAGAGATGGGTACCCTCAGGTGTAACGGACGGACGGACGGACAACCCCATCACTATTTACCCCCACTCTTCAAGCGGGGGAAGGGGGTATAATAACAATTAAATAGTATATAGAACTGACATTAAGAACAGATGTATCATAATAAGGCAGTGTTTTTGCCAGAAAACGGGTCGCGGGGCGTTAAAAATTTCCCGAGCCTGAAAAGCGTTCAAAATTAAGACCCAAGACTTGTATTTTTGGCAAATTCCCTGACGTTCATCATATATTAGTTTTAATACACCGAATATCTCCTTCATCAAAGCGCACATATGACTCTGATACAAATACCACGACAAGCGTCTCTGTGAATGGTAAAAAAGGCATATGCATTTTGACAAATACCATGCATGTTAAGAAGTGAAATCCACTAGCGATGAGATAAAAGCCAAGGATACATTTTATACCACGGTTATTTAACTATCAGAATACGGGTTATGTACATAAGGTGTAATTAGATATATGCCTTTGTTGAGGGGACGTTGTTTTAGTTAATGTTCTTTTGGCATTTCCTTTCTTGTATTATATCTGCTCTTCTTTGTATTGCTTTGCCTTTTGGATTTGCAATTTTACTGAATTTTGTTTCTGATATTGTTCGTTGATGTAATACTAGGCTCTAAATCAATAATTTCATATGAGACAATGTTTTATTACATATCGGCAAGCACGATGAGTAATTTGACATACAATGCTTTTGAATTATATTTTTGATGCTAAGTGCTTAAAAGTCAAATTTAATTTCTACAAATTCAATTTCATCAATGATTCCTAGTCCGAGTTGATATTTTTAGCACTGCAGAACATATGTGTCATTTTGCTATCAGTTTCATTTTGACCGCCTTGTTAAAGTATTTAGGAATTGCTTGTTGTGGTTCGTTCAATGTCATCTCAGTCAAGTAACTTTATAGAAGCCATCACAGGTTGGCAGCCAGGTAAAGTTATGGCTATTAATTTATGTTTTCAGAGAATACTTATTTTCTAGATTTCCATGGTTTTAATTGCGTCCGTGTTGTTCATCTGTTTGTGTGTCTTCATTTTTCATTTCTGTCACGTAGTCGTGTGGTGTCCTTGTTTCTTGGTGATTCCACTGCTACCGTTATCCCTTGATTGTTACGGTTCGGTTCTCACTTACTTTACAAGTATCCGTCAACGAATGCCTTTTCTGTAGTTATAAAAAGTGAATAGGATCTGTCAGTCTCGTCCAATTTCAAAACCTCCAGGTGCATTAATTCTACCCATTTTTTACACATCTATATGATGTTTCAAACAAATAATATGAACGTTATCATTGTCAAAAGTCATATCTTGGCTGCAAATGTTTTCGAATTGCAATTTCATAGTGAAATTTAGGGTGTCGACTGACGAGACTTTCAGACCCTGTTTCATACCAAAATCGGTCTTTTGTTCAACCTTTGTTAATTTCATCCCTCAAAAAATTCTATGGCCGTCACCATAGCATCATTGAAAGATATGACGTGTCAGTATTCCAAATGAAAGTGGACATTTTCAGCTAGATTCACGTCTTCCCGGATTTGAATACCGACTTTGACATTTTCCCGGATTGAATCACTCACAGTGTGACGGGTGCTGTTAACAGAGCAGGACATGCTTACCCTTCCGGAGCACCTGATGTCACTCTCAGTTTCACTGGAGTTCACACCGTGAGTGCCTTTGTTCTGAATGTTGTAATTTCTGGTTCTGTGCTTTGTATCTGTCTAACGTCATTGTTTTTGTGTCTAACGTCATTGTTTTCTATGTTCTTGTTTTTGCCCTGTCTTTGGACTTCGATTTCACGCCTTTGTTCTTTCGGTATTCTACTGCCGTTGTTTCATACTAAAATCGGAACAAACATAGTCTGGAGCATCTCTTTCTTACCTTGTCCAGTAACATGGATAGTTAAAGAGGCGCCACCATCACCAAGTGTCAAACGTTGTGTGCGGAGTATTGTTCCAGTGGGTCCTCCTCTACGGACTATGATATCGTATTCTCCTTTGTAACCTCGTAGACTAACAGTACTAGTAAAATGTCGAGTTTCATGAGTATGCCATCTATTAACATAAACCCTTCCTGCCTCATTCAGCTTTTTCAGTAATAAAAGTAAAAAAAAAAAAAAAAAAAAAAAGAAAAAAAAAACAGATTAAAAATTACATTTTCAATAGTACAGCTACTACAATAGTAAATGATAGTCCTTAACCACTAATATAACTTCTTTTCAACATGAAAGTATCGACAAAAGGATTCTAAGACAAAACCATTGATTATGGCAATAGAAAGTCAACATGAAATGATATAAAATAAAAAACAGAACTTAAAACTACATTAAATATGACAATGAGTTAATTCTATAATATTATATATATATATATAGCCATTGTGTCTCATATAGCTGAAGATGATATGATGATATGTAAAAATTGGTATAAATATTACTGAGGGGATTAGGAACCCTTAAATCTAATCTGAATAAAGTTCTTTGTATTGGCTTTCTTACCATTAAAAACTTATGCAGGAGAAATTTTTTCAGTGTTATTCTAATTAATGTGACCACGCTCATGGAATTTTTATATCCAAATTTTGGGTGTCATTGTATATATAATTCAGCTAAGTTTTCAATTTAATCTAAAGATAAAATGAATCAGACAGTGTCTCGAAGTTGTCTCTTTTCAATTATGTATATTTTTAAAGCATTACATACTTGGGGAAAACAGAGTTAGATATCTATACATAACCGTCATAAAATACATAATTCCGCCTTAGAAAGCAAAATTATGGCATTATTACATTCAAATCTAAAATTTCTTTCATCTAGAAACAACGACAGTAAAATCCCGAAGGAACAAAGGAATTTACAAAAATCGAAGTCCAAAGACATGGCCAAAACGAGGACACAGAAAACAATGACGTTAGACACAGAAAACAATGATGTTAGACAAATACAAAGCACAGAAATACAAATCACAACATACAAAACAAAGGCACTCACATGTGAATTCCAGTGAAACTGAGAATGATGTCAGGTGCTCCGGAAGGGTAAGCATGTCCTGCTCTGTTAACAGCAGTAGAATGTATTAGTTTACCCTTTTTCTGTATGTGACTTACACTATTGACTTTTAGGTTTCAATGTCAAGGTCTTTTTTAAACATCAACAACCATTTAAACAAGGTGTAAAAATTAAAATGGTAAGTTGTTTTCCAACTTATGTAGAAAGAGCCAAAGATAATTGGCTAAAGCTCTTATTATTTGGCTCATTCAGCTTTCCTTATTCTTTTGGCAATACATTTCAATATTCCACAAAACGGCAGTGTTCTATTTTCCACCGCAATGGAGCTACAATCATGTATTCAATACAGATAAAGATTTTCATGACTGAAAACAAAGTCAAGATGCGCATCAAATTCCAGAGACAAGGCAAAAACGAGAACGCCAGAAAAAAGAACACTAAAATCACTACACACCAACAAAACACACGAAAACAACAAAAACAATACTCAAATTTAAAGCACTAACAGTGTGAACAGTGCGACAAGAGTTATGCACTGATAAACGGACACAATGATTTCAGCAACAAAGAAATTATTTTTATAGAAAGGGAACTGATTTTTTTAATATTACTAAGCTAGGTAATGGTCTTTAGAAAGAAGAAGAATGTATGCAGAAAATTATTTTATTGTATAAATTGTCGAGTTTTCTCAGTTAAATAAATCTCATACTGTCACCAGTGAAAATAAAGGATTTCTAGTCACTGGTGGAAGCGACGTCACAAAATCTCGTCAATGTCGTTGTCAAGTAAATAGTCCGTGCGCTGGAAATAAACTTTCCGTGCATCCCCCACTTCCGAAACAGGCCAATTTTTTCAGTCTTTCTATGTCCCCTCTTCAAAATAAAACAAGTTAACACGAACATAACCTGCACGCATAGACAGTATAGTGCCACATTTATCGTACCCCATAAAAACGTCTTTAATGAGAAAGTGCAGACAAACATGCTCTAAATTTGTGTAAAGATTAAATCATAACAAAGGTCACAAACAGAATAGATTTTTATAAAGATAATTATATCGAGTCACCTTCTAAGCTGTCTGTAAAAAGAATCAAGTCAAAATTGAAGGAACTTGGTCATAAATTTGTGTTTGTACCTGTTGACAAGGCCTCCAACAACGTTGCTATCGTTTGAAAGAAATATTATATCGATGTCCAACAATACGAACTGGAAAAGTCAACAACTTTCAGACGTACCAATTGGGACGAAAAAACGTTAACCAAACAACATTATAAGGATACAGATATGCTTAAAGTTCCACCTAAAGATAACACCTTGCCTACCATGTACTGGATTCCCAAGTTTTACAAAAATTCCTTCAAACATCGTTTTATTTCGGCTTCTAGTAAGTGTTCTATTACTAATTTATCCATCCATTTAACTAGTTCACTAATTTGTATAAAGGAATTGGTTATTAAATACTGTGAAAAAACTTATCAAAACTCCGCTGTAAATTACTTTTGGAGTGTAAAAAATTCAATTGAAGTTTTGGATAAACTTCAGTCTATTCAAAGACCAGTCTCATCCATCGACAGTTATGATTTTTCCACACTTTATACTACCCTTCCACATAAGCTGATTAAATCAAAATTGAGACAACCTATTAAATAGTCTTTAAAATTTTCTTGTCTGCAGTTCATTTGTTCTAACAAAAAGCAAGGAGTCTTCTCTAATATATACAATAATTATTGTTCCTGGACATGTGATGATATGATAAATGCACTCAATCTTTTGCTGGACAACATTTTTGTTCGTTTTGGCAACATTATTTATCAACAGGTCATAGGTATTCCCATGGATGCAATTTGTGCACCTCTCATTGCAGATCTTTTTCTGTTCTGTTACGAAAGAGACTTTAGGAAAAAACTTCAAAATGGAACCATATCAAACAGTGATAATCTTATTTCTATTTTCAATGCTAACAGCAGGTATATTGACGATATCCTTACTATTGAAAATCCCCAGTTTTTAGATTATGTAGACATTATTTACCCACAAGAACTGAAATTAAATAAAGCTAACAATGATTCCAAATACCGCCCTTTTCTGGATCTAACCATCATTATTGACGCTAGCAAAATAAAAACTAAAATATATGATAAAAGTGACGATTTTGATTTCATTATAACTAATTTCCCTTTTCTTGACGGCGACATCCCACAAGCTCCATCATACGGGGTGTACATTTCTCAACTTGTGCGATTCGCACGTGTTTGTTTTACCTTTGACGATTTTAATGAACGTAACCTTACTATCACAGCCAAACTTTTACAACAGGGTTACAGATTTCATAAGTTGTTGAATACCTTTAAGAAGTTTTATTACAGATATGAATATTTAATATCTAAACATGGCGTTACTCGCAAACAGCTTATTACTAAAGGCATTTCTAATCCCCGTTTTTACGGTAATGTTGTTAAAAAATGCCAGAAACTGATTAAAAATCCAGAAAAGCTGGGACGTAACTTACATTCTTCACGTAATAGGGGATAATGACAAGATACTCTGTTTGCATCTGAGATCTAGTGACCTGATAATTTTATATACATACTGGCCTCTCACTGATACTGTCGATGTCTACTGAAATATATGATGATTCTTGACCAAATCCTGCGGGAAGTTTTGAGTTTGATTTTTCTTCCGTAGTGCGACAGTGTTTTACCAGCAGACTAGGCTCCTTTAGCTAGCTGGCTCCTTTCAAGATTGTGGTACAGGAGTTAGTAGTCTACCTGTATTGGGTTTTATTCGTATGTTTACTTACCTAGAGGGAAACGAGACAAATAAAGGGGAGGTTTGGGTACCCATAAACCGGTTTAACCCTACCACTGGCTTTTGCTAGTGCTGGTACCAAGTCCGGATGTCCCGAGTTCCTATCGTTGTTTGCGTTTGACTTTTGTCTACTTTGTGTTTTTCCTATATAGTTCCCTAGCAGATTGTGGCATGCAATTATAATTTTCAGCAATTGTAGATGTTTCCTGTTGTCCCTTTTATTTATTGTATTTTCGTTTTAACCCAAGTTTCAGTTTTAAGCTCCATAATTTTTAAAAGTAAGTAATATGTATTTAAATTTGGTACAATATTAAAGCTTATTCAATATCCCTTACAAAGAACTAAAGTTTGGGCACTTTACGCCCTTTTTATGATCAGGGATGGAAAAATGTTCCCTTCCCTTGAAAAAAATTGCAATTATTTCAAGCTATCAATTCCTTTCTGTTAAACAACCCTCGTCATTATACCCCCCGCTTGGAAAGTGGAGGGTATATAGTGATGGGGTTGTCCGTCCGTCAGTCCGTCCGTTACACCTGAGGGTACCCATCTCTTATCCGCTACTCCTCCTGAACCACTGAGTAGTTTTCATAAAACTTATGCACAGCTTTTGTGACATACTGTAGATGTGCACCTCCTATTTTAGAATTTGATTTAATTGATTTTGAATTTCTGGAATCAAAATGGGGTGCGGGGGTTTTTATTAGTGAGCTTTGCTCACATTTCTACTTGATCTATTTTTTTTATGCCTACCTTATCAGTTGTAATACAGTATTGGAAATTAAAACCAACTATATTTGCAATTGCAAGCAAAAGCTGATGTCACACCAGACTCCCCATTAGATGATTCCACATGATTCGCAGCGTCAAAATCTACCTAGAAATCAATTTTCGTTGAAATCAGACAAAGTCGAAATTTTGACGTATTTTGGCGGCCATCTTGGAAATGGCGACCATTTTGAAAATTTTAAACCCAAGCAAACAACTTCAGATGGTGATCCAACTTTGTACAAAGTTTGAAATCAATTGGTCCAGCCATTTAAAAATAATCGATCGGACAAGAATTATTGGAATAATAATAATAATAATAATAATAATAATTATAATCAGAAGAAACGTAGAATAACAACATGTCACCCCGACTACGTCTGGGATGACATAATAAAGCCCATAAAAGGAGTAGGAGCAGTAACGGCCGTATTTGGCCTGAGAAATAAATTTGGTTGAATTCACAGAATTTTCTCATTGAAATATTCTGTGGGTATGTCTTTTCAGTAAACAGCAACAGTTCTCAAATATTGATGTATGATTACTGAGTTTTTGAGTGTAAAAGAAGGGACAAATTGAAGATTTCGTGAAAAAATGACAAATTTGACCAATTTGGACTACTTCTTCTGTATAGGAAATGTAGAGCACATGCAAGAACCACAAAAATATTTATATGAGAGGTTAAATTGATTTGTACCAATAATTTGATAAAATATCTAATTGGTTCTTGAATGTTCTCGATATTTCCAGTCAGGAAATCTGTAAAAAAATCTGTCAAATCCTGTATATTTCTATGAAAATACTCAAAATTAACCTTTTCATGACGTCAGAACTGTACCTATTGTGACATCATTGGTTCTAGCTTTGGTATTTTTTCTGTAAATAGGATCTCAACTTTGAAACGAACATGAAATAAAATCTTTAGGTGCAACTTAGAAATTCACTGGAATCGTGGGCCAAATAAACCCCTTATCACACCTTATCCTTTTGATTGAAATTCGGAATTTCAATATTTTCACAATTTCGACTTTCTGACTTCAGGTTATTACTAATAAATATCAGCAGACTTATTGCAGGTTCAGAAATATCAAAATTGGCACGCCTCCCCTAAATATGAAGGTAAATATTCAGGCTCTAAATGATAAAAATTCATGTTTAATACGAATTCTAGTATGTTTTTCACAATAGTTGACATGCAAAGGACCATTTAAGCAGATTTCAACTGTTAAGAGGCCTCCTTTTGGCCGACCTACTCAAAATTGTATGCAAAATAGGAATTTTCCGTTTTTAAGAATTTCTGCTGTTTCGACTTTGAAATTTAAATACTTCATGAAATTGATATAAATTACTGAAAAATGTTGATTGAATATCGTTTCAATTTATCTAAGCTATCAGAAAGTATGTTTTTTAAATATTTTAGACTAACTAAAGTCTTACCAATTGCAAACATGTTACCCCCTTTCCACAAATATTCAACACAATTTATTTCATTTTATTCAGCTTGAAAAGCTTACACATTGCAAAAAAGGTGAAATGACATATCATTTTCAAACATAAAATACACAAAGTCTCCCATATTTCACAAATAAAACCTAACGCGTGGTTTACGGGCAGTTAAATATAAAAATATTCATACAGGAATTTTCACATATGTAGTTTTTTTTTAATTTTTATTTTAAAAAGATTTCACAATGAGAAAGCAAAACTAAATCTCTGATAAAGTAAAAATAATAATTACTTTTGATATTCACAGCTAATAGTTAAAATTTTATCCTTTAAAATGTAATTTCAAAGAAAAATGTAATTTCAAAGAAATATTCTATTAATTGTTACCAAAAATGTAAAACTGGTCTTTTTATGTGGAGAATAAATTAAGTTGAATTAAGGCAAAAGCATGCTCAAAATTACATACAAAATGTTAATTTATATGTTTTTATTTATATAGCTACAAGTTAATTGTAGTTTATCTTTTTAAATTTGTCATTATAAGTGCAAACAAAAATATTTTTATAACAGAAATATTTGAATATCGGAGTTTTGGGATTCTAGAATTTATTACATTTTTGCAATTTGTGTTGCAGATATTGGCCAAAGACTACGTAGAAATGTACAAAAAATATAATTGCCTTGTTTTTGAAAGTAAATCTTAGTATTAGTGTAATGAGTAAATATTTGCCATAATTTCTTATTTTGAAACTTAAAACAATATTTGTAAATTTTGTTGAAAACTAAGGACTATCTCCCTCATGCAAAGCTCTGTCCTTAGCTGACCTTGGCTTTACATTTAGATCATATTGGTTATTTGTTCTCTATCAGTTTGTAAACATCTTTGAGTTTCTGGTCTTCCAAATGTTTAGATTTTATCTGCACTGATGAGACATAAGTTGTCGAAATGCGCATATGCAGAAAGTAAATTCACAGTAACTTCGGTATTTAGTTATTTTCAACTATCTAGTTTCAGAAGATTTCATTATTTCATGCTTTCATATGCAGAAATAAAGCAGTTTCAAGTCCAGTTCATCGAGTTAACATGTAAAAAAAGCTTGAAAATTAAAGAAAATGTTATTGAATTAATTTTTTACTGCTAGGAAAAAATGTATTCTCGGGATGAATCGTATGCCTGCAACCTCAGGCCAAATGTTCCCGATACATGCGTAAAAGAAGTGTTTATACTGACAACATGTCATGGTCCGATAAAATCACGTACAATGACCTAATTCTATTTTCATACTGGGGAGGGCTTTAATCGTTAAAATCTTAATGACCGATTTGTAAATATTTCCACGTGTACACTGCACTCGTCACGACTTTTGCTAATTCGTACCTTATTTAACCTCGAATGTATTACGTAAGCTTTCATAATAGACTGGCTCCTTTGAAGTGAGAAAGGAACACAGTCGGGCATATGGTAAACTTTTAACCAACACCGGAGACGGAATTAAGAGGGATAATCCGGCGGAAAATGACGTATTTTGTTCACAACTTGTTTTTAAATTAAACACTTAGGAGCTAAATTGTCCAATGTAGGTTGAGAAAAGTTATGTTTAAACCGGCAACCCAATCACAAATATCAAGTGTAGACACATATCAAGTATCGAAACTAAGCCGAAGTTTGCCGATTGACAGTACATTTGTTTATGTCAACTATAAATAGTATCTCGGTCAAGTCCGATTTCAAAATCGTACATTAATGAGCGTCCATGGTTGATCAAAATCGCATGTTTTCATGCTATATACAGTATCTGATATAATTTTCTAGATACATGTATATGGATTCGACATAATGCGTGTTTATTTAGAGCTTCCAAAAAAATTGAAGAAATACAGCTCATATTGCTTTAAGTTATGTCTTTTTATACCTATAAGTACTATTTAAATGTTATGTTTAGATATTCAGTATACACGAAAGATCATGAAAAGACTAATAAACTAATTTTTTTCGACGAAGGGGTAAACATATTTGATATAAAAGTACTATGAAGTGTATCTAAGTTTGTAAGAATGCGATACCTTACCCTTTAAATTAATTGAAATGGGTCATCTAAGTGTTTTGGGTCCTTACTGTGGTATTGAGGCACGCATGTAAACCATGCAATTCAGACAGAAAAATATTCACTGATGTCTTTGCTGGTCACTGTTCAATATGAAAAATGGGCAGTGGATTCGTGTATTAACAAGAAAATGGTGAAAAGTAAAAACATCTTATAAAAGGAGGGGCGCTGGCATAGGTGGGTAGCCATACTTAAATACACGAAGACGCTATACACAAATTTTGAGTAATATGATTCACTTTCAGACGTTACGAGTGCGGTCATTTCTGTATGATTTTAACATACTGGTTAAGGATTTGATGAAAAGTATAATTAGTTTTAAGCTTGTAATGAAAAATTGGAAAAACCTAAAAACGAAAACTACCATGTGTCTGTTATTTAGATTATAATAAAATCTTCGAAATTCTTTTTGCATACAATTTGATGGAAAGGGGGTGAATATAACCGTATTTAAAATCTACCTGATGCTCCTTGTACATTTATACAGTATTTTAGACGGCTAATGCATAGCTGAGAACAATGATATTAAAAATTTTCAAATAAAAATTTGAAAGGAAATTCTGAATAACTAAGAATTCAAGTTTTTCACAAATATTGGCCCAATCATAAATCAATTTTTTCTTTAGACATTAAAACTACATATTTCATTTTCTACATATGAAACAAAAGCATGGACATCTTTTGTTCTTTTATATACAAAACCTGGCAGAGCCTTAGGAATTTTCGTTTGGGGAAGTGTAGCATTTCCGGTATTTTCAACCCAAAGAACCCTTCCTCTACATTTATACAGTGTTTTATTATAGCTAATACATAACTAAATGCAATTAAATCGCACATCGTCAGATATATGCTCCAAGTCAAGAAGATTTATCGATTTACCAGTGAATTTGAAAATTCTAAAATGCTGAAAATTCCGATTTTTTATCAGTTTCAGGCTTAATACTCGGCTTCAGTCTACAAACGTGTGGTATTATTCATGCAATATTGATATATAAACAATAAAGTTGGTGTGTTGTGGCCATTTACAAAGTCAAATCCGGTAGTAGAAACACAAGCTTTAGTGGCAAGGAGAAAGATCTGTTGTTATCTGGGAAACAGATATCCCTTTGCGGTTCACAAGATCGTGATGTCGACCGTAAAACTTCTATAGTGATGACTTCAAGTAATTGGTAACATACCCTTGCTGAAGTACCCTGTTTGTAAGCAACGACCTCTATCAAGGTAGTCAGTGTATCGACCACAGGCCCATGAGTAGCGAATGAGTTGGGAGATGTAAACTCCATATGCTAGTGCTTTTGGAATGTTGCTACAAAGAAAAGGGAAGTTGACTATTGGCCTTGTCATACAGCCTAGTTTTTAGTGTACCTCTTTTGTCAATTTCAAGAAGAACCGAGGCCAATGTGGACGTTTCTGTAGTATTCTTAATTTCGAGCTGTTTTGGATGGATAAGATGAAGGAAATCACCAAAGCGAGGGTTTAGTGTTTAGTAATATTACGCAAAAGACAAAACTTAGTCAAAAACGAAAATATTTAAAGATCCATTTATTTGGTCTACTTGAAATTAAGACTTTGGTCATTAAAAATATTTCACATCATGTTAACATGTTTTAAACAACGGCAGTAGAATACCGAAGGAACAAAGGAGTGAAATTTACAAAAATCGAAGTCCAAAGACACGGCCAAAACGAGAACACAGAAAACAATGACGGTAGACACAAAAAACAATAACGTTAGACAGATACAAAGCACAGAAACAGAAATTACTACATTCAAAACAAAGGCACTCACAGTGTGAACTCCAGTGAAACTGAGAGTGACATCATTAAATTCAAGAACTTAAAAACAATTTTCAGAATTGAGAAGTGAGATGCACTTCGGGTCCTATAAATCATCAAATTAAACTAAACGCCATTTCAATGAAAATATCAAATTTCTCGACATAATTTCATAGGGGTAGGGTTACGTTTAATAACGCCATTAAACGCATCAAGTCATCATTTTGAAGCAACTGAAAGAAAAACTTGAAGGAAAAACGAAATTTTCCAAAAGGTCTATAGGTGGGTCTAAAAATGAACCCTGTTCCACCAGTACGTGCCAGTTAAGCTCGTGTTTATATATTTTACTTTGAAGAGGGGATATATGCAGACTTAAAAAATGGTTGGGAGGTTTCGGTAATGTGGGGGGGGTACATGGACTAAAACAATTGGCGCATTGAAATGAAAAACAAGATAACCCACATCTAAAATCTCGGTTTTTGAGGAGAAAATTTATATAATAAAAACATAACTATGAATATCAATAAAAATGTCACTCGTGTAGATCATCGCAGTGGGTTTAACTCGTTGCGGAACAAGTTCCGCAACTCATTTATTCCTTATGGTTGTTCGTCACTCGTGACATTTTTATTGATATTCACGGCGATTGATTAGTTATATATAGTTTCTACAACGAGAGCTAAGTTTATTATGAAATTTCTCACATCGAGTTAAATAAATTTTGCAAATGTTTGAAAACAAAGATTGCCGAGTTTTTAAACATTTGAAAATTTATTTAACAAGATGTGAGAAATTTCTTAATTAGCTTGTTTAAGTTGTAGAAAATGTTTCTCTAATGACATAATGTAAAACACCGAGAACTATGTTCAAAATAGATTTGGCGGGAAATTTCATGTCAGTTGTTCTCTCTCTAAACAGGAGAAATATTTTTATCACACCGGTCAGGAGTTGGTTAAATTTGCTTGAAATTAGAGAAACTATAATTATCATAGCATTGCATCTACCTGTACAACATCACCATCTACCAATGATGCATCCGGATGTTCTGCATTCCATATATCATCCAAAATCATCCCCTCTACTTCTTGATATGCATACAACAACGTCATGACATCGTAAAGCTTTGATGCACGGCTCGTAACATTTTTATCATGTATTGCTAGATGTGAAATCCATAAAGGAAAATTCGCCTCCACTAGTTTGTCCAATCGGTACTAGCATGAAAAAATAAGTAAATTATACTAATCTATGCATATACAACTCAATTCAATTCGGCTACATTGTGTTTGCTTTTTTGACATATAGTATTTAACAGCTTACTAAATGTTACAATAATCTAAAGTGACAAATTTTTCAATATGTTACTATTCTCTAAAAAGACATATTTTTCACTCAATTCTGTGTTTTGTGTTTTAGTAAATGTCATTTTAAAGAAAAAGAAATCGTATTAAATCCTGCGCTCTAACTATAAATTACTTGACAAAGTGTTATCGACCAATGAAATAAAAGAATTCTTTAGCTCCTGTATATTTAAGGAAACGCAGCATATTTTTGAATGAAAAAGCCAGTCCCTAACTTTGATGCCCGTAACTTTGTTACCAATAAAGATACAATAACAAATGAGGTTTCAAATAAAAGGATAAAGATGAAATTGTCTGTTAATAATATATTTCAAATAACTAAATACCGAAAATACTATGAATGTATTTTCTGCATATGCGCATTTCGACAACTTATGTCTCTTCAGGGCAGATAAAATCTAAACGTTTGGAAGACCATAAACCCAAAGATGTTCAAAAACTGATAGAGAACAATTAACCAATATGATATAAATGTTAAGCCAAAAATAAGCTAAGGACAGAGCTTTGCATGCGGGAGATACTCCTTAGTTTTCATGAGAATTTACATAAATTAAGATATCGCAAGGTTCTAAATAGAATCGGCTTTCAAAGTCAGCACCGAAGTACTTATACTGGGCTGAAAGAACACCCTCTGGGACTAACAGTTCACCAGCAGAGGCATCGACCCAGTCGTAACAAATAACTAAATACCGAAATTACTGTGATTTATTTTCTACATATGCGCATTTCGACAATTTATGTCTGTCCGAAGTATTCCTTTTAAGTATCAATGCCAAAATTTCTATATTTGGCAAAATATTTGGCTTTAAGGGTTGTATTTTAAAATAAAAATAACTTTTACAACTTTAGAGGTAGTTGAATTATGTTAACTTTATCTGAAAGAACCTTTCAGTTGCTCAGATTTTTGAGAAAGGGTCTAGTTAAAAACTAAATGAAATTTAAAATTTGAAAAATACAAATTCTAAGAGTAAAAATTTAACTTTCATTTATTTTCCAATCAGATCTTATATAAAAAATCTGAGACATGGTTTTGTTGCAATTTGATGGTTGTTTCAGACAAAGGAAACAGAATTCAGCTATCTGTAAAACTGTGAGCAATATTTTGGTTTTAAAAATATAACGCAAAAATCCTAATTTTTTGCCAAATATGGAATTTTTTTACATTGATTCTTAGAAGGAATAATATTGAAATGAACATTAAAAGTCAGCTCACTCTTTTTCCTTTTATTGGATACTTCATGTGTTATAGGTATTCAGAGTCGTGTACCGACAATTTCCTTAAAAAAAACTGTTGTTACCTTAAAAACATGTTAGTCCCCTTTTTCATGCATGGGCAATAGTTTACCAGTACTGATCATGGAGAAGGGGGATGTCATGTTCTTTCATATTTAGCACACAGCAAAGTGCTTGAGGGCACTCGAATGAATATAATCTCAATCAGTAAATGACAAGTGAAATCATCATATGGTCATTCTGAATGTCAAACATGTTGATTCTGCATTCAACCATTATATCTATTTATAATTTGACCACTCTAAGAAATAATAAGATACCGAAGTTATTGTAAATTCAGTTTCTGCATATGACCATTTCGACAACCTATGTCTTTTCAGTGCAGATCAAATAAAAAAAAATAGAAGACCATACACAAAAATTTTTAAAAATCTGATAGAGTACAAATAAACAAAAAGATCTAAATGAAAAGCCAAAGTTAGTGATGCAGTTAAGGCAACTGTGTGCAGGGTTTTTAGTTTAATAAATAACAAAATACCGAGGTTGTCCTAAATTTAGGTTATGCAGATGGCCATTTCGACAACTTATGCCTTGTGCAGATGGAATCAAAATAATTGGAAGACCATTAACCCAAAGTTGTTAAAAAATCTGATAGAGGACAAATAACCAAATAACCAAATTTAAAGCCAAAATTAGATAAGGACAGGGCTTTGCATGAGGGAGATACTCCTTAGTTTTCAACAAAATTTACAAAAAAAATCAGATATTGCATGTTACAAAATAAAATCAGCTTTCTAGTCAGCACCGAAGTACTGAATCCTGGGCTTGTGAATATCCTCGGGGACTAACATTCTACTAGCAGAGACAACAAACAACAAAATACCTAAGTTACTGTAAATTTAGCTTTCTGATTAATGGGAGGGTATTTGTTATTGAACAAGAGTACGTCGAGGTTCAAAAGTGATTAGAAAAAAACGTGCACTGAAGTAGATATGTGTTGGAAAAATATAATGATTTGAGAATGGCAATGAAAGGTAAAGAACTCTATTTCTTTTGTTTCGTTAGAAAGGGACATGTAATATATTTTTATACATTTTTTTGTTTTAATAGATAAAAATTGTTATACCTGACAATCACATTATTTCAATACATTCTTTAAATACCATTTTTAAACTTCTTAATGAATCATTTGTTTTATTATCCTTGCATCGGGCCACAATAAGCAGTTGCAAGTAGGTCTATTGTTTAAAGACACAAAATAACATAGTATATAATCCTTTACTTAGAACATGATATAGAACATATCCACAGAAATAAGGTAGATATAATTCTTACATTTCATTGATCGAAAGCGCATTGCCATGTTTTAAATTTTTTCGTAAAAAGGTATCTTAACTAGCTTCTTTATAAAAGGATTATCTATCCACACACACAGCTGTCTATACGTAGAGGCAAGGATAAAAATAAATTGTTAAAACGAAGTTTGATTATGCAAAAGAAATGATTTTCATATGTATATAGTTGCACAAAACCATGAGTTAACACCTGAAATATGTTTCAACAAAACAAAAAAAAAAAAAACAAAAAAAAAAACAAAAAAAAACAAAAAAAACAAAAAAGAAAAACATGTTTGCATGCAAAGGAACGATTATGGCAATTCAAACCCTCATCCAAATGTTCATATCAAAAGATTTCACAGAATCTTCAAATAAATGAGTTTGCCCTGAGCAATCTGAATATTAGCTTAAAAATGAAACATAATATTCTTTCTACTGGATTAAAAATCAACAGCTAATGAGATCCAAGGGAAGCAAATCAATTAACTTACTTGTGTAGTCAAAGTGAGGAATAAGATACGATTGAAACATTGAAAATTTTCCCATTTTCATTGTATACAACTGTTAAATATAAAGGTATTTGGTCTAAATTAAATTAAATTGAATTATTTCAGATCACTAGCAACGAAAAACACACTTAACAGACTACTGTCGTTTTAATGCTAGCATTATTTCTACCTCGGCACATAACAGCTCTTTTGTTCTAGCAGGGGTGATCAGATTTGATTTTTGATAAACATTGAAGGATTATGGAGTAAATGCAGATGAGAAAGAGTCTCTACAAATACATGGTAAAACAAAGGTATGGAACAACACTTTTATTGTTGTTCTTCATCTTGAAGTCAATATGAGGTATGCATTGTATGCATTGATAGTACGCATTCACTTCATAGAGGGTGGTAAAGGGTTATTTTCATGCAACGTTTTCCCATTAGAAGTGAAATACTTGAACTTAACTGACACAATAGAATGTAGAAACTAACTTTGAGTACATTCATATCTATATCAGTTGTGTTAAAATGAGCTTTTATACCAAGTCCATATACTGGTGTCTTTGTGTCCTGGAAACGCTTTGCCATATTAGTGTAAGCCTGTAAAATAGCATTATTCTGTATGTATGAAGCATAAGTATATGCATAACAAAATTCAGCGGAGAAAAATATTAAGAAAAATCTTCATTGCATTTGTAAATAGATATCTTTTGTTTAACAAGAAACCTGAATCCGCAATTGGTCAGACATCTCACTTAAATACGAAATTTGATTTAGTCGTCATGGGTGAAAATAACATTATTGAAGAGATGGCATGTTTTCCTTGGTGACTTAATCATCACATTGGGAATAGATAAATACTGCAAAGTCAACAGATCTAGGTGACGCAATATTTAAATAATATTTCTAATTTGTGAGATAAAAACATTGCGATTTAATGATAACTCAAATATAACTACTGCAATGACAATAATAACATAGAATAACTATACCCAATCGGCAATCGATTTTTTGTGGAAATAAGATTTAATTAAAGAACCTAAGTGAGCAAGCTCACATACCCCACGCCCTCACATATCGGATAATCCTGCATTATCTAAAAATTACCAAAAATAGAAATCAAAGTATTTTGCACATCTCTTACAGATGCACAATCATCCTGTAAATATCTTGAAAACTGTAGCAGGATTTATCAAGGAGTTGCAGTGACAAGATGATACTTGCTGCTTTAGCTGAAAATAGTCTAAGTCCAACAACTCCCATAAAAAATCCGATCAATAAGGCGGAAGAGTATGCACATCTACACATCATGACCAACAATTCTAACAAATATGAAAGCAATCCATTAAGCGGTTTCAGAGGAGTTGCAGTGACAAGATGATACTTTGGTAATTCTAACTGAAAAAATCTAAGTCCCATAATTCCAATAAAAATTATCCAATCAATATGGTGGTATTGTATGCACATCTACACATCATGACCAACAATCCTACTAAATATGAAAGCAATCCGGCAAGCGGTTACAGAGGAGTTGCAGTGACAAGAGCAGGACTGACGGGCGGACAGATGGACAGACAGAAGACGGAGGGACGGGTCAAAAACATTATACCCTCTGCAACTGGAATAATAAAGAAATCATAGAATCATCATATGATGCAGGGTTGAATCGTGGTTGTTTTACCCTAGAGAACTCAGAAATTAGATGCAAAGAATGAGTCATTCGAAAAATATGAATATTTCTTATTATTGAGATACTATTTAATTATAAATAGCTATTCAGTGATAGTAACTAATGAAAATATCAAGGGCAAGGAGCATAAGGATGAAAGATTGAAGACTCATATACCGCAATGGTAACCTAATCTTACTGTCGACAATAAGTTTACTTGAATACGTTAGTTCTTTTTATTATTGAGAATCATATCAGTGGATTATATTTTCCTCTATGGTAATGCTACTCTCATTCTCCGTTTATTTTAGCTTACAAATGTAAAAGAACAAAACAATGGCCTATTTATAACTTACTGTTGTATGTAGACTGCTATTTAAAACAGTGTCTTCGTTTAAAAATAGGTTTGCTAACGGAAACCTTTCCTTGGCTGTATGAAATAATTCTTCTGTTATGTTGGCTTGGTGTGTCCATGTTTCAAGGAAGTCAGATTTCAATGTATCACCATAAACATTTAAATTGTTGAAACTGAAAAAAAAAATAATTTGATTCACAGTTTTTCTTTATTTTGTTCGAATTGTAAGGACACCTGTGGTGACCTCTGTCAGTCTGCGAGTTGGATTGCGTTTAATTAATACTAGGAATGGCAACGAGTAACCGTTTACTCGGTTAATCGGTCGAATAAGGTGTAACCGGTTAGCAAAATCGGTATTCGAGTACTCGGCGTCAAACATACTGTTATGTGTACAATCAGACATCGGTATTATTATTATTTATTTAATTGATTGGATACATATCAAAGGCCAATTGACAAGTTGTTTACATAACGGAAAATTTAATAATTACTTTTAAATTTTCAGTCCTATCATAGTGTCTTCAGCTGAAGTGTAATAAGCTATCTTAATTTGCTAATTAACTTCTTATAGAAATTATAGAGTTTACATAAATTAACAAAATTTTAATTACTGAATATATGCTAGAATTATTAGATTTATGAACATGTTTTACGTATAGTAATACAAACAATAATTATGTCCTGTGGGATGAGCACCAGTATTGAGCACTTTATGAGGGGACTGGACATGCCTCAACACAAAATTAAGTAAAATATAAGTTACATCAAGAAAGTCTGTGAAAACGAAAGAAAAAATATTAATGGATTAAAATGGTAAAAAACTATACAACCAAGAAAAAAGTAGAATGTCACAGGAGCATTTTCCTGAGATGACGATTGGAAAGTATCTAATGGCTAGCTTGTATAATTTTTTTCTTTGTATCCCTATCTCGATGTACATCACGAAATATAATTATTTATTAATATTATCTGGAAAACATTCAAGGTTTCCTCACCGTTCATTGAAGATCTTATGGTGGTTTTGCGTTGTTATTTCTCCCCTTTGGGTCGTTGTCTCTTTGACACATTCCCCGTTTCCCTTCTTTTTCCTAATATTTCATTACACACCGGTTAACCGGTTAATCGGTCGAAAGGTTTTCCGAATAACCGGTTAAAGTATATCTGTGAAATTGCTATGCCTAATTAATACAGTCTAAAAAATTTTCCATATTTTAAATTGGACACAAAGATGTTGCCACAATATTGTAATCATACGTAGATTTCATTTACCAACAAGATAAAATGTGAGACGGATGGAAAGACGGAAGGACGGATTAATGGAAAGACGGACGGATGGACAACGCTATCACTATTTATCCCACACTTTTCAAGCGGGGGTATACTAACTAAGAGAATGGTCAACACACTGGAAAATAGTACATAGAAAAGTTACTATAAATTTAGTTTTTGCAAAAAGAATGAAAAAAAAAATTCAAACATGACTTGCTGAAAACTGATTATTACCAAATAACTAATTATGCAGCGAACAGTCAAGAAAGTTCTTAAAACGTATTTTTGAGGTAATAAATAATATTAAATTACCTGTTATTATATCTATCCGACATATAGTTAAATCTTGCTTGAACCGACTTCTTAATATCCCATAAAGATAGTCGGGTAAGCCACTCTGGATTGTGTCGGCGTAGGGCAGAGAACAGTTCACTCCCCCATGTTTTCAAACTGCAATAAGACATTATTTTATGCAAAAGCCAGATTTATAATTTAAAATTGCTATTGTCATTGTTACAAATAATAAATCTTCGTAAGATATTATTGTCTTTATGATAGACTAACTGACTCCTTACTGATGTTAACAACGACCGACAATAGTTAAAATGCCTAAGGAAAATAACAAACCTGATGAATTCGATTTCCAAGCTAGAAACCTTTGCTGGTTGTTTTATTAGGAGCAGGAGATGCTTACTCTACTGGTGCACCTGATCTCACCCATGGTTTTTATTGGGTCCGTATTGTTCATTTATGTATGTATGTGTGTCACAAATTTTCTTTTCTGTGCCGTACTCATGTTGTGTCTTTGTTTTTTATTTGTGTTTCCGATGTTGCTATTGTCCTTTGATTGTTTGTTTTAGACTGACGTTTCAGTTCTCACTTACTATTCTTTTATTTTCTAAAATCTTTAGGTTTCAGAGTACAAAGACGATAGAAACACCGAAAACAAACTTCTTAAAACAGCGTTAATACCAATATACGAATAGTTCAGATGATAGAGTAACAATATACACAAACTGTAATGAATAAAATGATAGAAAATCTGACTAAGCCATAAAAGATGTGTGGGGAAAAAAGGATAAAATGATATAAGAAATCAACATATGAAGCGAGATTCTAGGACTATGCATACCCATGTGCGTTCATCTGTTCCAGTAAATCCGTCGTAGTATCATTTTCTAGATGCCCCTATTGAAATAAACAAGTGTAAACTCAGACGAAAAAATAAAATCACTTCAGAAACTCAACATTTATCTGTGCATAACTGTATATGAAGAAATATCACAATACTGTCAGATATGCATTTTTTACTTCCAAGGAAATTTGTTTGTAAAAATATAACATACAATTATGAGAAAAAGATACTACTAGTCGAAGTCGAATGAAAACGTTAAGGTTTATCATCATTATCATGCGTAAGAAATCTTCAAATTAAGAATGGTAAATATATATATGCAGGATAAAAGGACACTTTGTGTTGTTTAGATAGTTAATTTAGGTAATCCAACGAAAAACTTGAATTTTCGCATTCAACGAATATAACGGTGCAAAAAGATAGTTATCTGCTTCAATAATAAGAAATTGAACGTTTAATTTCCCGCAAAATTAGATTGAGGATCAAATAGCATCATTTAAAAATTACAATTTTTCCACTTCCGGTAATTTTTCTTCGCATTTACCAGTTTAATTGAGAACTAAGGAAAAACTGGTCAAAATTACTTGGAGTTAAGGCGCTTGGCCATTAACTGAGATTTACTACGAGGAAAGTTCAAGAAAACTGCCTTGCACCAACATGTACGTGCATTCATGAATCTATTTGAAACTTTGCAGTTGAAACTGTAAACAATTGAAATACAACACTTAACGTGCGTCGTCATGCCCCATGTCATCATTATTATTTGAGCAATGAAAATCGATAAATCATTAAACTTTGCTTACAAAATTCTTCGTTGACATATACAGTTAATTGACTATTAATATCTAACCTGTTGTAATTCCATATTATTCCATTCCACGTCATTTTCGAGAAGTATCCATTCAAACTTTTTGAACAAGAATTGGGTAAATGAAGGGTTTGACATATTACCGACAAGATAGTCATATGCACTGGTAGCCCCAAACGCATACTGACTTTTAACTTGTTTAATCTGAAAAGGATGGTGTTGTTTATATTGCTTACGAGAATCATTAATATAAGTATAACATTTATCATCAACACCATTTTTTTGCAACTTGAATAAATTAACAATGAAATTCAATACACGTAACTTAAATAAACTTTGAATGAATTTTATTGTCAGCCTGGTTATTTGAAAAACAAAATGTAAACATGTTTAAAATTGAAAGCAATAAAAATGAAATTGAAATATTGTCGCTATTGGTTCATTTGCAATATGTTGCTCCATTTATTAAAAAGTCGCTTATATTGAGGAAAGTGGATAAATAATTGCATAGTTCACCACAGACAATAATTTTGAAAGACTTTGCTTGTTTATATTGTATTAGTGAAGGAAAGATAACAGGAAACACTTATAATGGCCGAACATTACAATCACATGCCACAATCCACCAGGAAACTGCACAAGAAAAACAATCAAATGACAAAAGACAAACATAGGCAACGATAGAAACTCGGGATAGCCGGACTTGGTACCGGCATTAGCAACAGCTACCGGTAGGGTTAAACCGGTTTATGGGTACCTAAACCCATGTATGTTTATATATGCTTTCAACCCTTACGGGTAAAAATGTGCATTTCTCAATAAAGATATGTTTATTTAGACATTACATAGTTGTTTACTTCACTCCGTTTCTGGTGTGTTATCAGATTGTCATTTTATGTTACTCTCAAGTGTATCACCATTTCAGTCTTTCAGTTCTTGTGCACTTGCCACAAAACCGACATTTTTGGAAATTCATTAGAAAGGAGTTAATCCTCTATGCAAAGATCTTTCAATAGCCTATTTTAGCGACCTTATGCCTCTTTAAATTATGTATGCCTTTTAGCTTTTAGAATATTTTGATGTTCAATTGTGTTCAAGTGTTTGTGAATTTTTTATCATAGTTTCTTATTTTAGGTATTTCATCTCAAATATTGACTTATTGATTGCTATTTTGTCAATACAAGTACATACGTTACGTCCTAGTGTCATAAAACTGTAATACAACTTGTAAATACAAGTAAGAGTGCAGATTTCAGATAACTCAATTTTTAAAAATAATATTTTTCGAAAGCAATATTGTCACTTTTTAAAAAAAATATTCACTTAAATGACTTGTACCTCAACATACATCCTACTGATATCAATACAATAAGAACCACCGTAATAACTGCAGTAATAACTACTACTATGATGAGCTACTGGTCTGTAAATAAAACAAAATGCTTAGAAAAGAAATACAACAGTTATTGCCTCTTAAATGCCGTTTTATAAAGTGATAAAATAAGTATTATGCAAGGTGATCTGCAAAGGTTAAAATATATATATTGTTACAAATACCAATAGTTCTGTTTTACTTTTTTTAAGCTGTAAGCCTTTTCCATGCCAATAATATTAATTCAGAGAATACAGAAGTAGTGGCAATACTAATATGCACTGATAATATAATCTAATCAGTTATATGTGTAGTAACATTTGATTTTCTATGTAAGTTTTATCTTTTTGGTCATTTGTTCTAAAGATTGTATACATATTTTGGTTTCTAAATTTCAAAATGTTTTGAGTGGAACTTCACTAAAGAGACATACAAGTTGTCGAAATAACCAACTGCAGAAAGATTATAAAATCACAGTGTAGTTTAAAAGTATTTTGTAATTCATCCGTTACCAGTACACTCCATTTGTCCACAACATAATTGTTATACCTCTCTTTGTTTTTTTACTATATAATCTAGGTACTCCAACGAAAAAATGGAATGTTTGCTTTCAATTAATATAACGGTGCAAAAAGTAGTTATCTGCTTCAATAATAAGAAATTAAACTTTTAATCTTCACAAAATTTAGATTAAGGATAAGTTAACATCATTAAAAAAACTACAACTTGTCCATTTCCGGTAATTTTTTTCTTCGCATTTACAAGTTTTTTTTTCGATCACTAATGAAGATTAATAAGGACGAAAATTCAAGAAAACTGCAAAAACATTAAAATTAAACTTTTAAACCCCCCAAAAATTTAGATTAATTATAAATAATGGTGAATGAAAGGATAAAGAGTAAATGCGCTTTTATTGTTTTTCTTCATCTTGAAGTCAACATGAGGCCTTCAACTTTTAGCTTTGCTCATGCCTCATAGTAAGTTCAAGAAGGCCCCTAGCCCCGGTTTGAGCGAAATTCCTTGACGATTGTCTACCAACGCTACATCCGTGTCTTTTCTGGTCATGGATGAAAGATTGTCAGCAAACATGAATTAAACTGGCAAAGTGCTCTTACAATCCTCATTAATAGCCTCATTAAAAAATTACAATTTGTCTTCTTCCGGTATTTTTTTCTTCTATTGAGAGCTAAGGAAAAACTGTTTCAAAACTATTTGAAGTTGCGGCGCTTTGGCCACTAATTAAGATTAACTACGAAGAAAATTCAAGAAAACTGCAAAAACAAGTAAAAGCTAACGTGCATTCATGAATCTATTTGAAACTTTGCAGTTGAAAACTATGAGTTGTAATTTAAATAATAACACCAAGCGTGCGTCTTCGTTCACCATGTCATCACTATGTACTTGTGCAATGAAAATTGATAAATCATTAAACTTTGCTTACAAAATTCTTCGTAGGAGTATCTACATGACGACAAAAAGAAGTTGACTATTTATTACCTTAATCACTTTACAATATATCCAAAATTACTTTAAAATCACTTAAAATTCAACTATCAACATAACTGGTGTTTGTCACCATTGTATTTATTAATTTATAAATATATTCTGTTGATGTTCTTTCCTTTGCTTCATCTAATTGTTAAATTCTGTTATTTCGTTTTCATCCCGCTATTGTTACAGAGCACAATGTCAGTACTAGCGTTGAAGTTCAAAATGTTACAGATCCAATTTTTTCATAAAATAGCCTTCCGATTTTCTATTTAAATATGAAAAAGAAAGGAAATGGGGTAAATGTCAAGGAGACAAAATCCCATCTCCAGGTCAAAATGTCTTTTGTTATATATATTTGTAAACTTTTATATATAGTGCATTGTTGCATATTTACATGAAACCAATATTTACATGTATTTGTATCTAATATAGGTTATGCTTTCGCCATCCAACTTATAACTAACCAATCTTTGGCATACATACCTGAGTGTCAACTGAGCCTTCCGTATTCTGTCAATTCTAGCTAAAGCTTCCGACTTCCACGATGGGTTACCCGGCATTTCGATCAAAGTAGCATTATCAAGTATGTATTCTACTTTATACTCCGGTATTTCGATGTAAATACTTATTTCTTTTATGCTTACTAAAAAAACAGAGATAAGAACATAAACTAAAATACTGACAAGGTGATGAGGGGATAAGTAAAAAATATTTTTAACCCAGACGCTAAAATATGCACAACTGCATACTATGGCTCAGAAGTATATAAAATTTCATTGAAAGCCAACATGTCAAATGAATAAAGTCCTTTTACCATACAACTCATCATTTTCAAACTTCAAAACTTCAGATCAAAAGAAGCTTTAAACCACTCTTTAATGCAAATTTATTTAGTGAAAATACGTTTGCGCTGACTTTTCATTTCGACTATTTTTTCTCTATAAGCTTTAATGTACGTCTTTCGAGCTTTGGTCTTCTTAACACGTTTAAATTCGATATCCACCGAAGAAAAATGCGTTGTCTAAATGGCGAACTGTAGAATCTAAATTAACATTTACAGAAAATACTTATTGCAAAATGGTTTACAAAACCATAATCAGAATGAAATGATTGACTATTATTACTGGAAAACATATGAATCTTTTCTTAATAGGTAAAAAGTTCAACATACATTCTGGAACGTAGAAATCTCCTGAAAGTTCAGTCCAACCAAATGAGGGTTCCATCTTCGGTAATTCGACGAAACGATATTTAATTGTCTTTCCTTTTAATATAAAAAAGTACAAAAATGTATAATGTAAGGTTCCGAGACAAACCTTTTAAGCTTTTGGGGAAATATTTGAAAAAAAGTTTTAATGTGAACCCTTCAATTTTATAACGCTAAGTGAAACCACAAAAACAGTAATGGTGTTATTATCATCTGAATGAAGATACAAGGAAAACAATCAGAACAGATGATATTGATAGATAATAAGTAAAGTAAAAAAAATGTTACACAAATAGTAATCCTTTTTGCCTAATAAAACCAATTTTTGACTATTTTAACATTAAGACACCTAATTAGTGCCAGGTTTTGTTAAATAATACATTGACGGCTATTTTAGCTAAATCCCACATTTTGCATATTCCTATTAAATTACATATGTCACTGTACAATGTCCATGTTAAGGGCATATCCAACAGTTTCTTGCTATATTGCCATTTTCATAATTTTTAGATGTTGTTAAACAAGTGCCGAGGATTCCAAAAATAACAAGAAAATATTGGGTCGCCGATCTTGTTTCCATGGAAATCAACCTTAAACATTGATCATTTTTGCGCTTTTTCAAGAATTTTAAAATTATTGCACAATTATTTCTAATCTACTCGGTACCATATTAAGATTTTAAGGATTTACAGAAAAATTGATTTGATGTAGGAAATTATGTTATATTTTACTACATTAAAGAGTGTGTAGCACGTATTACGGAAAAAGTTGCACGAAATAGTGAATTTCACAGTCAAATTTACAATATTCTAAAGACTTCTCATTTTGTCGATTTAATGAAATTCTTCTAATAATAAGCTACTCAAAAATGGCAAAAGCAACGTAGGTCATCAGGTATTTCCTGCTCATTAAATTAGCTAAAACGGATTACATTAACCAAAAAGGTTTACTAAAAAAAGCTTTTGTTATCATTATTTGTTGTAAAATTATATGATATTGTATGTGTTGTGAAAAAGGTTTACATTGGTAAAAGATGTGCCATCTTTGACATTTATCAAGAAAGACATCTTATAAAAAGTAGAGGCAAATTTCGTTGTGTGTACATGTATATTTATTACATTGTATGACGTCCATAATGGCTAAAACTATCTTCCCGATAAAGTAATTGAAGAAAATCACGCGTCATCTAATTCATAACAATCTAACTATTGTCCTAAATTAGGGGCGGATTCCAGAGAGTGGCGTCGTTACGAATCGTACGTGAAAATGAAATACTTATAGCATTTTAATGAAATAAAACACTAAAAAATGTTTCGACTCGCTTTGCTCGGCGGTCATGATTTACGCCCCCTTTCTAAAGTCCTGGCTATGAAAGTATTGGCAAAATGCTGTTGTCATTACTCTACCGGGCATTTCAAATGGAATCACTAGTTGAATGATCACTTCACTGTTCGCCAGTCAACTGAACAAAGATGAATCGATCAGACTTTTATTGGTACAACTTCCTGTGCTTACGTTAAATTTCGACCAAGAGAGTTGTCCAAAAACATGCCTATTCCTCATTCATGATTGATTGATGGGATGCGTCTGTGTAATACGCAAGACAACACAATGTGCAGTATCAGCGTATTAGGCACAGTCAACTTTATTTCACTATGCTAGGAAAATTTGTTGCGCACGTTTTTTCGTAATGAAAAGGGTGAGGGCTAGACTATTTTTTTATCCCAGGTGCTGGTCTGGCAAAAAATCGGGGTCATTTTTCCTAAAAATCCCTTGCCCCTGGAAATCAAATGGTTCGTGAATCATGTGCAGCACTGGAGAGTATTGAATTCAATAGTATAACCTTTAATTTGTTATGCTGGAAAGAATCACCTGAAAATTAGAACAAACAAACGAAAATGTAGAAAACTGACAAATCATGCAAATAGCGAATAGACTTGGATCGCACTTCCGTATTATTGAAATAACAACAGAAGCTACGCATTCATTTTCACGGTGAGCACCCCCCCCCCCCAAAAAAAAGAAAAATAAACAACTTGTCTTCATTTCTACTACTGAAACCGTTAAGTGCATTTCAGAAACAGTTAAGTGCCACAGCCAGTTCGTATTTTTGTGCAAACATTCATATGTACAAAGTCACTATGCAGTCTATACCTGATTTATTACGTGCATTTTCTTACAGTGAAATCAATCATCTAACAAATGTATATTGTGCATTGGAATGTATGTGTAGATCATGCAGGGGTGTAATGAAATGTTGAAATGTTGACCACATGACATATTGTAGTGGGGGATTTTGAAAAATTGACAAACTGGTTTGTCGCCAGTTCTTTGAATATAAATTTCAGCAATCCATAAAAATGCAAAATAAAAGCATGATGGTTTGGAGAAAACTGCATGTTAATTAACAAAAATTTTCTCCAACACTTGTCGATCTCTATGAACAATGAAATATGTACATGTTCTTCTCTGTGTTAAATTTTGAGGTCCACGACGCTAAACCTTTTATTTTCTATATACAGAGATAATAAGTGATACACCCAGAGGACTCAAGACTCTAACAAGTCGTGTTTAGTGAGTGTACATGGCTCGAACACCCAAGGGACCGATGAAAAGCCTTTGAGATTGAACTGTGTTTAAATTAGAACAAATGGTCCAGAAAAAGAGTTCGAGACATCCATGGTGTTCGAATTATTGCAGTTCGAGCCATCGAAGTTTAACTGTAGTTGTTCTAACTTTTTTATTTTTTCGGCTGTTTTGAATATCGAAAAAAATGAACGCCATAAGGTTTGAAATACAAAATGTAGTAGAGATAGTGTCACTTATCAAAAAATTGATTGTCAAAGCTAAATGTTGTTGGTACGAAAAGAAATCTCTAGTAATTGTTTTCAATTACATCTTTGTTTGGAAAACCAACAAAACAGTTATGCTCCAAGATCCAAATGTTACCACGTTCACCTAATTTTCTAAAACCTTTGAGAAATTTGATTCAACAGTAGAAAGAACAATAATCTAGTATAAAAATAATAAGTACATTCTGAAAATAAGATGTATGACGAAAAATTGTGAGTGAAAAACACAACACCAAAAATTAAAAAAATACTTATAACTATTTGAAATTGCACAATATAATGCTCTTCTTCCGTAATTGATGATATGTTATACGAAATGTACTTAGAAGTATTTCAAGTGAAGTTTAATTTGTAAGTAGACTTGATATCACAGTAAACGAAAACTATGTTTTTCCAGCTAGCTGTCAGTAACTACAAGCATTTGTCAGGACAGTACCCGGGTGTATTGTCTTCATGTTTTTTGTACTTTATTGTAAAGGTACTTGTCTTGATAAGTTGGACTTTTTTCTAGTTTGAACTGTGAGTCTTTTTGTGTATTTATTTTTAGCAATTCACCACATATAAGGAGGGTTTTGACCCAGGAAAACGAGTCTAACCGCACTGCAATTTTTGAGCCTGTCCTGTCAGGAATATGCTGTCATTGGCTTGTCCTTGTCTTTTCATAAAATTTAGTTACTTGATATTCGGGTTATTGGATGTGGTTTGTGTCCATTGATTTATTCACTTTCTTTACTTTTTGGTGCCATTTAGAGCATGCTATATAGTGTGAGGTTCCTTATTTGCTGAAGACCATACGGTGACCCCTAGATGCTCTGCTTTTGGTTGTTTAAACTTGGAGATGGGATGCTGTCTCCTTAACATTTACCCCATTTTCTTTCTTTTTCAAATGAATTACAGCACTTTATATGTAAAGTATACAGCTGTATGCGAAAATATCAGTCATATGCAAAAGTACGAGATTGTTAGTTAAACCTGCAGCTCTGGTTATTTGAACTCATGCACAACTAAGTCATAATGATGAAATAAAACAAACAACAGTAAAATCAAGCAATATGGAGTAATCATATAGGTAAAATTTACAACATCGATATACATTGTAACGATTACTAATATAACATACCAATTCTATTGATATATTGAACATACACATGAATAGTAGTGTACATTCTTCCCTGTGCAACATTTAGCAACCTAATATAACTCTTGAATATATAGTTTTTGGTGCCATTGCTCTGTATAGTTTGTGTCATTGCTGACCAACTTTCATCTCTACAAAAGAAGTTTCAGATGTAATGATATGTATGCAAACTTGTACCAGAAACTAAAGGTGAAACGATTTGTTTCCATTCCACATACGTACACCTACACGGGCAAAAATTCAACACATTTGGTGTCCCATTGTTGAATTGATCTGAAAAAAGAAGCTTTTCAGGACCCATAATTATTATAGCAAAGCAGATTTCTACTTCGATTTCATTGTAGAATTTGCCAATGTTTTCTCACTTTCTATAATGTATCTAGATTCCTTTAAGGTAGATCGACACTAATACACGGCGCATTCGATTGGCGCATTTGCGAAACACGAGTTGGATGCGGAATTGACATGATTTTAAAGCCGGAATATTCCTTTATTGTGACGTCATAATAGATTGGCATACATTTTCCCACGAATTAGCGCCCTTTTCCCATACATATTGTCGATTTCGATAACTTTATAAAATATCTCTGATAACTTTATAAAATATCTCTTTTAAACAAACGGTGACATATAGATTTTTTCAGCTCAACATATAGCTGAAGTATATATCTCTGAAATATCAACAAATAAAAAAATCTATCTGATATTTATTTCATATAGAAAGCTAAATAATAAGCACTTTCTCACAGTTCCCTATATATTCTTTGTAAATATTGCTGAAAAATACTAAATTTGGCCTGATTTTCAAAGCCTGATAACAGGAAAAGATGATCGGTGACATGTCATTTTTATTTTATTTTTTGAACAAATGATCTGAAAAATATATTAGGATCGAACTACCTTAAGACGTTTATGTTCATTAGATGATGCCGTTTTCACTATGCAAACCTAGGGTATCCTCCGTGAATTTGGTCCCAAAATTTTCGTATTCCAATATTCTAGCGTAATAATAATAATAACTCTATTTTACTGTTCAGTTCATAACTTCTTTCTAGATATGGTTTATGGTTCCCAGTATGAATGTTGTCAGCATCTTACCAAGTATACATCTCCGTAACCGCGTTTTTAATCAAGACTTCAAAAAAAAGTCCGTCTCATACGATAAGTGAAAAAGTTCTTTTATAGATATCAGTCCATTGTGGAAAAATTTGAAGTTTCGGCCCGAACTCTGATTCAAGATTCTTTTTTTACTTAATACTGGGATAATTATTTCTTTTCAATGTCTACGACCTTTCAATAACATTGCTGCTGAGTTGCTACTAGACACTACAACAATGGAAGGCGAGATTTGACTCGCCATAAAACCGATTTTACCAACCATTTCCTTTGAAATGCCTGTACCCAGTCAGGATCATTGCGGTTGACAATTTTGACCTGATTTGTCTCATGGACTTCGGCTCTTCACAACTCATTAGGTATTTTTTTTATTACCCCCATTTCATACCGTTTGTTTTAGGAATAAAGCCTTTTACGCAGCTATTCCAAACTTGTAGTACTAAATGGACGAAGCATGGCAAAATTTGACTTTACGGCTGAAGTTATAATGTCACAGTAAAACCATCTAATATCCATATTAACTAACATCCCATGGAAATACAACATGGTTCTTAATTTATGTCCTGCTTTGATACTCTGACATTTAAAAGACCCGAACAGTTTTCTGTGAATTAAACACATAATTACTCTTCAAAAACCCATGCTTTTCTGTCCAACCAATAAGGTGTGTTTGACTTATTACAAAACATATCTATTCTTTAAAAGCTTCTAAGAACCAGTTCAAAAACTATGTTTCAAAAATACACAATACCGTCTGAGCTTTTTAAATCCTATATCTGCTCTTGCAACTAATGGGATAATATAAGAAGTTTATACAGTTATATCATTGAAAAATATTACGGAAAACTCGAGATGTTATGTTATATATTTTAAATGTGATAGGAAGGGGATTTTTGGAACACAAATCTTGTATTTTCTGCAATACTCTTCCTTTGCAGGACATTTATTACTAAATATCGTCTTTAAAGCGCACACATGTCCAGGAGACAAATGCCATAAAAAGCGTCTCAGTGAATGATAATTTTGTCAAACTACCATGACAAGGAACGCCTAATCCGAATAATTCATTCCTTCTCCGTACTCGGCTCTCTCCTTCCTCGATGGACAGATGGTACTTCAATGAAACATAAAGACTTGGGTATTCGGGTTACGTGACGCAATAACCAGTTAAAGTGAATAAATTCGTTGAATTCCTGTATTTAAAAAATGAATTTTTATTTTTACAAACCAAAAAATTCATTCTTATATCCATTCTTATATTCTTGCATGTTATTATAATTTTCAACCATTGTAGGTGTTTCCGGAATGCAGTTTTTTTCACCCAATGATCGAGTTTGTCGTTAACCGCGCCGTTAACTGAAGGATGATATAATTTGTTTGATGTCAATAATTGGGACAGTTCATTAGGTTAACAATTTGCCATCTTAAAAAATGGAAAACAATGTCTCATTTCGATATCCCGTTCAATCCAAAATCAGCGCTGGCAATGACTTAGTGCGGTCAGATCTTCGATCTTTGATTTTTTCCTCGCGATTCATTGTTACGTGAGAACAAACTAAAGACTATTGTTTAATCTAAAGCAAACATGCTAATCAAATGATAAATCACGTGGCAATAGGTCAAGTGAGACGTCACAACGTCCAGATCTCGTAACACTCGTATTCACTTCGGAGAACGGTAGTTGAAAATGGAAAATAGGCCCGAGGAATTCATGGTCGACATAGCAACATAGGTTTGAAGTCAGTCGGTTCGAAAATGTTATGGTTTGGTTAAAAGAAAATGTAGACATACTCACTATTTAGGTTTGAAAACAGAAATTCCGGATATTGACCTTGACAGTGACCGGGGATGGTGCAGACATTGTGAAGACATTTTTGGACACAATGTTAAGTCTTGGTATGCTTATAATACTACAGGGAAACGGAACAGCGAAAGGGAAGATTTTGGTACCCATAAACCAGTTTAACCCTACCGCTGGCTTTTGCTAGTGCCGGTACCAAGTCCGGCTGTCCCGAGTTCCTATCGTTGTTTATGTTTGTCTTTTGTTTTTTTGTTGTGGGTTTTTTTCTTGTGCAGTTCCTATTTACTTTGCAGCATGTGGCTATGTTTTTCGGCCATTTTAGGTGTTTCCTATTATCTTTTTTTATCCTATTTTACATGCAAAAAATATTCTTTGTATACGAGTATGGTTTTCTGCTAGAAAGTAAAATATCATACATGATAAAATCGATGTATCGTTTCTTTTGTTGAGTAGTATATGTTTCACAGAGTCTGTTCACCCGCCTTGTATGAGAAGTTGGTTCTTTGTATCCACTTGTTAATACAATTTAACAATGATTTCAAATTAAAAAAAACATCTTCTGAATTTTTTTTTGGAAAACTTTTATCTTTCAAATTTTTAAATGAAAAAAGGTATATTCACCTATTTGTTACCATGATACACCAATTTCCATCGTAACATTCCATAGTACCAGTAGCCTTACAATCAATACATTTCCAGGGTAATATTGAGTTTGGATTTTCAAATCCACCATTTTTAAGAAGATTTGCCTGTGATTCAACAAACACAAATAGAGAAAGAACCACAAAACCAAATAGCGACATATTCTGACTATATCTGCACTTCCTTGTCTTATCTTTTGAACCTAAAGATCGGTTGTAGATTAGATGTTTATCTTCATATAAACTGTTTTATGAGTCATCTTGCTTGTTCATGGATTGTAATTTACTTACTTTAAAAAGAGAAGAATGAAAATATACAAAAGATAGACTAAGAAGAACATGATCAATGCTCCATCAACTTTTTTTTTGTAATTAAATCAAACTTCCTTTTCCAATTTGTGTTTAAGAAATATAATGAAAGTTTCACTATGTTTGAAACGTCTTTCACTTTGTTTTTATAGGAATAAAAGTAATTTTGGAGGAGTTTATCGATGTGTAAATGCGGCCGACTCACTCACAAAGTAGAGTTTGTGAGTGAAAGGCCGCGTTTACACATCCATAAACTCCTCCAAAATTACTTTTATCTCTTATAATTCCAATCCTTTGAACTTTGAACAATGTTGTCAATGATTTTTACGTCACCACATACTGCACTATTTAACGTCGTAATGTATTGATGGGCAAGAAAAGTTTATCGAGAAATAACTGTTTTGTTGTTCATGACGTTGACCAATGAAATTGGACGTTGCATTAGCAATTGGAATTATACAATGTTAGATACTTTTTCTAATATTTGTAAGTCTTTTATATGAAAAGATTGTTTCTGGACTATCTTTTGCAATTAAAGCGTTCCTTTTAATCAATGTGTTGGATAAAAACGTAAATCATGGACGAAATTGTCGGTCCTTATTCACTTTTCTATTTCTATTGACAAATAGTATTTTTGTGAGTATTTACATGTATTCCATGATTCATTTGATATACTGATCAGCGCGGGAAAAGATGCGGTAATCATTGGCCGCGGTCGACACCAGGTCTCCCAACAAGAGCAGTTCCTGGTCTGTGCATCAAAGTAGTGATCTATGTCAAAGTCGCTCGGGATGCCGCGAACGAATTCCACGCCGGGCTCCAACACTTTTCCGATTTCGTTGAAAAGGCTTGCCAACGCTTGTACATCCAGACGTTCCTCTCAGGACCAGGTAGTACGTTGCATTGACTCTCAGTAAAATTTCCTTTACAAATACGTCTTGCCATAAAAAGTCGGACCAGAGACGATCATGGTTGATGGGTGTCAACACAACGGTAGTAGGATATCACTAAGAGATAACGCGATCCAATACCGATTTTTCGATGCAGGAGTACAGCCAACTGCAACCAGCACCATTCATATCTCGTAACGTGTGCTCAAATATTAACCGTCAATAAAAAAAATATAATAAAATGATTTCCACAACAGAATTTTGGTCTCAAGATCAAATGTCACGTTATCAGCTAAAGTTAGTCAGCGAAAAACAAAGTGTCTATGGCGAAAAGACACAACAAAGACACTTGCAAAAGTAAGCTAAATTCGAAGAATGAGTAGTTTTTTTAAATTGAGTCGTTTTTTCTTAATTTTATTGAATTGAAACCACTAGAAATAGAGCAATTACGAATTTGGTACACAATAAAGTAAATATTCAGGTTACCCCTACATGACTTTACCAGAAGTGGGTATGTCGTCACCATTAAAAGAAATGAGGCAAACGGAAATGTGACAATCGATATAAACACACATGACAAATGAAATTTTGTTGCATTAGCGTGAGAGCTAACCGTGAAAAAGATTAGAAATAACACTGTGTTTTATCAATGGAGGCAAGCGTACAACAGGATATTACTATACAGGTAAAGAGAAAGTGGCGTCGGACAACAAGAAAGTTTTCTGATTTTTTTTCACATTTATATCCTCCAAAATGAAGCCTAAGATGTCCTTCAAGCTCAGTCTTTGGATTTCGGGAGAATTCGTCCACAATGTCTTCCATAGTATAGTTCTAAACTTGAAAAATTGAATACAGTATAGTCTTCAGCTGTCATCACCCTCTGGTTATACTAACACCCTTCTGGTCAGGTACTGGGGTCCGTTGGCGACCAGTACGTCTCTGAAACGTCAATAGGACATTCCTGTGCGCTAGAAGAATCCTACCGAGAAGTGAGCAGCTTGGCAAAATGACGCAATGACAAAATGTGCAATCTATTAGAGACTTTGACCAGAAATTCGTCTGCATGTCCGATGATACGATCCTTTTTGTGACAAGGTCATTGATGCAGGGATCTTTGGCCGAGGTAGACAGCAGGTCTCACTACACGAGCATGTTCCTTGTCTGCGCACCAAAGTAGTGATATATGTGAAAGTAGTTCGGGATGCCGCGAACGATTTCCACCTTTGGCGCCACCACTTTTCCGATTTCGTCAAAGAAGGCTTGCCAACCTTTGTACATCCAGACATTCCTTTCCGGGTAGTACGTAGAATTGGCCCTCAGTAACACTTTCTTTATAAAAACGTCTGCAATAAAAGGCCATTAAGGTGAATGGGTGTCAAAACTGCAAACTGTCTTCCTTTTTCTTTGATGGTGTTGGTGATGGTAGTGCTGATGATGGTAATACTCAAAATCCATATTTATTTCGACTATGCCTCAACAAGGGGTCTCTCCTGGAGACTGTTGATGGCAGGTAGGGTACCCCTACTTAATGTTTAGAATGGCTGATCCCTTTTGTAACTTTTTTTCGAAAGCTAACCACGTGATCGTCTTTGCAGTTGCACAATCGTAAAATCACAAATCGTAGACGATCGTCTCTTAGGTTTATTTCCATCATCACCAAGTCGAGGTGTAGTAGAGTGGTCTTCTGATGATAACCTCTGTCTTCTGTTCGTTTCTCATAGATACGAATTGAAGCAGTGGAAGGTCGGCCGTTCTGACATACGAGTTGCCCCTACCACATCACGTATACCCTCAGCGTAGAATATTCGAAAGCCGGCACAAACATCCTTTACAAGAAAGCACACCCTATTTGTCTTTCCACGAGTATGACCGAAGTAAGTGTATTCTAAGCTGCCCTCCCCAAAAAATTGGGAAAAAGGATTTTTTGAAATGGTGCTGTTTCAAGGATAAGTAAAACTCGCTCATATTTTGATCAGGTTTTCGATCCCACTACTCTAATAATCTTGTTGTGGGTGGTGGAGATTGTTTTGACAGTGGTGGTAGTGGAGGTTCACGTATTGGCTTTCTAATTTGGTGGTGCTGTAGTTTAATAGGCATTGGTGTTGGCTTTTCTGTTGGTAGTGATTTTGTCAGTAGTTTGAGTGGGTGGTGGTCTGAGTTGAAAAAACATTTACGGATAATATTATGGCAATTAAAATGTGAAAATCAATACACATCCCTCTCTCTCTCTTTACTTCTAAAGTTACCCCACGTTCTATGCTTACTTCACATGAAAAATCCTGAGTAATGTCTCTTCTTTTCGACGGTCACCTCCTTTGCTAAAGCAATTGAGTTCCTTGTTTATTTCGTGTCTTTGTTGTATGGTCATGTGATACTCTACCTTACTTCCATATATGTTGAATTGAATGTTATGTCGACCTTTTACAGAAAGTAAAGCGCTTTCCTTATTCGGGCATGTATTACCAAATATATATGGTCATCTGATACCCCACCTTATTTCCAAAGACGATCAATTATTTTTGAACGGAGATATTAGTAGGGTGCCCAAGGTAAAAAAAAGATGCTCAGTTTTCGAGTTTGGGTTAACAAGCACAAACACACGACTTATTTTGTTGTAAATGATAGAACAAGCATTTAATTTTATATTTTGTGCCGAAATCTGACACAAAATCAAAAATGTGATGATGGAGCTAACTTAAAGTAATAGAAAATAGTAGTAATATCTTATATGCTAACTAATAAAAAGCCACTTGCGTGAAAGTCCAGACCTGAAATATTAATTAAAACAAAAATACAAGTTATTTTTGACCGATTTTTATAATTTATCGGTATTAATATCAGGGTAAATTATAGTCTACATTAGCGACATTTTCATTGAATACGAAACAACTATGCTTAATTTCTGAAATATTCCAATTGAACAAAAAACACAACCAAATGTACATATGCTAAAAAATGCATAGATGTAAAGGCCACCGTTACAAAGAAATTCACAAATACTGTGATAGTACTATTGTTCGTGGGGTTTCAATTTTCGTTGATTTCGTGGTTGCTAAAACACAAAATTAAGTTCCCAACGTAATGCATTTTTCCATAGAGTTTCAATGCATAGAATTGGAAACCACGAATTTAAGAGCACGCGAAATAGTGGTTTTTATGAAAACCACAAAAATTGATGTCCACGAATAAAAGTACATCCACAGTACTAGTAAATAGCCAAAATTTGCGTAAAACTTTCAAATTGTGGTCGATATGAAGACCGTAGTAATTGTAATGCTCATTTGTGTGTACAATGCTAAATAACTCCATTCATTTCTTCTCAAAAGTACTTGACAGGCTAAAGTCTTGTCAATTTACGTGAATCTATTGGCAATTTTACGTTGCTGCTGTTTTGATTCTCCAAGCACGTGTATTTGTTTTCACTTTTAAAATCACTTTTCAATTTCATGTTAGGTAATATAAAAGGGTTATGTATCAATGGGAATGGTCTTACCAAGTTTTTTTCAAGTATTTGTTTTTGGGGGGTCGCCTACCTTGTACCAGTAACAAAAGTACGATTTATCTCGTCTATACTCTGTTTATTTTAAAGAGGTTAGACTTTAAATTTAATGTAAGGTTTCGTTTACAGAATTGTATGATAAAAGTTAGAAATTTTCAGTTCTTTATACCCGAAAAAACACTCATTTCCAAATGTTTAGATTTTATCTGCACTGATGAGACATAATTTGTCGAAATGCGCATATGCAGAAAGTAAATTCACAGTGACTTCGGTATTTAGTTATTTATAGTGGTGACAGACCTTTAAAAGAAAATGTCAACTTTGAAATTTGTTGAATGACAAAAAACAAATTATTATAAAACACACGAACTACTCTAATGAAATTTACAAGTATTTTATTATTTCGTTGCAGTTTTATATGTGAAATGAAGCTAATCTCAAGTAGCATCATAATTTCAGGAGCTGACCTTAAGCCCAAATAAAATAGAATTTGACCAAAGCCAATAACTACGAAACGCCATGGTATCCTATTTCCAAACATGTATAATACAGGTGTGTGTTATTCTGTTAACCCAAAATCGTCCCTTGGGCACCCTACTGTAAGGGGTTTATATATCTCAACTGGACTGTTTTACTCTTGACGACTTAAATTAACGTAACCTCACTATCACACAACAAAGTTACAGATATCATAAATTGTTACAGCTGATTCGGCTTAGCATGTTGTAAACAAATTACATAGTTTGCCACTTAAGTTTGGTTCATTGTTTGGTTTACCTATGAATGTGTATTGCTTTGAATAACAAACTCAGCTGTCCAATCAGAAACCATATTTAAATGACTCTGGTCAGTCAAGCTTGAGAGTCACACCTCCAGGTAAATTATAGACTATTCCAGATTGTATCAGAAAGACAACCATATTAGTATCATGGAAATAAGTTTTCAAATAGCTTGCACACAAGTACAATGTATGAATCTAAGTACTTTATCTCCATTATAGCTATTATAAATATCAGAAATCAACGGTGGCAACTATACTTTAACATAGTCAAGATCACTGAATCAATTGAACCAAAAGAATTTGTAAACAGTAAATAATAGCACTACATACCAGGAGAGGCAAATTATATCTAGTCATTTAGCAGATTTAGAAACCAAATATGAAAACTTACATCTATATCAAAAACACAAAATTGTGACTAACAGACAGACAGACAGACAGACAGACAATAAATAATAATAATTATAAATAAGTTTTATTTGAGTTGGCATGTAAATATAACAAACAACCCTAAGCTCTATAGAGTTTTTAACGGAAAGACAGATTGACTGACACTTTTATCAATATATACAGAGACATATAAACTCTTTGTTTTATATGTCTCTGCTATATATCAATAACCCAGAAATATAATTTTCACCTAGAAATAAATAGGATAACTTTATTTTACAAAGGTAACATTGTAATCATGCACTTAAATTATGAAAAGGTCTATAACAAAGGTAGAAAGTTCGCAAACTCTGATCCTACATGCTAACCTGTAATTGCTGTAAATACATTTAAATCTACCTGAATAGGTTTTATTCGTATGTTTCTCATATACTATAGGGAAACAGTAAGAGAAAGGCATAAACCAGTTTAACCCTGCCGCTAGCTTTGCTATGATCGGTGCCAAGTCAAGCTGTTCCGAGTTTATATCGTTGTTTACGTTTGTCTATTGTCTATTATCCTTATTTGTTTTTTTTGTGAAGTTCCTAGTAAATTGTTGCATGTGACTGTGTTTTCGGCCATTGTAGGTGTTTCCTGTTATCTTTTTTTATCTTATAGAAAACAAGAGGCTCTCAAGAGCCTGTATCGCTCACCTGGGCCATTGCTGACAGATACAGTCAAAAATAATAATACCAATGTTGAATGCCAATCTTGAATGTGTTCAGACAAGCCAGACACATTTTAAGAAGGGGACAAACAAAGGTCCATTGTGACCAAGTGTGATTCCAATTGGCCAAGTACTTTCAGAAGAGAAGATCTTGGAATATGTTTCCCCATAGGGTCCAATGTTAAACTAAGTTCCCCGCTGGTGGCCATCTTAGATGATGTGCAGACTTGCCGGACTCATTTTGAAAGGGAACCACCTAACGACTATTCTGGCCAAATTTGGTTCCGATTGGCTCTGCGGCTTCAGAGAAGAATATCTTTGAATACCTTCCCATAGGGTCCAATGATAAAACCAAGCTTCACGCGCTGGTGGCCATCTTGGATATGATGCGGACTTGACAGACACTTTTTTGAAAGGGGACCAACTTAGGACTATTGTGAACATCAATATCTATTTGGAAACCAAATTTCATTGAAATCAGAAAATGTTGAATTTTCCCGCCTTTTTTTGCGGCCATTTTGAAAATGGCGGTCAACAAACAATTTTCAACATCTGTTTTGAAGTCGCAACATCAATATCTACTTGGAAATCAAATTTCATTGAAATCAGAAAATG
>MJUU01051578.1:0-27965 GCA_002080025.1 Modiolus philippinarum | reverse complement strand
AAATGAGCAATCTTTGTAAAGGACCTTCCATACATCATTCCTGTAAAGTTTGGTTGAATTTGCTTCAGTGGTTTCAGAGGAGAAGATGAAAATGTGAAAAGTTAACAGACGACGGACGGACGGACGACGGACGACGGACGACGGACGCCAAGTGATGGCAATAGCTCACACTGACCCTTCGGGTCAGGTGAGCTAAAAATGTTTTTTGTACAAATTTTTACATTTTTTTGCAAAAATGCTTTCACAATCTTTACTTATTTCACAAATTAATAATAATTGTATATAAATGTATATTGTGTTTTACAGTAATTCTTGTTAGCCCACCATGCAAACATCTTTCCCAGATAAATATTGAAGTAGCATCTTTACTTCATTGCCTGCATAACTTTATAACTGACCTGCATGGCTATGTAATGGTGATCTTCTTGCCATCACTGTGTCAGTGGTCCGTACATTGTAAACTTTTCATTCAAACATCTTATTCTCTGAAACTGCTGGGCCAATTAGAACCAAACTTGGTCACAATGGTCCTTAGGTGGCCCTTTTTTAAAAAAATGCCTGGCAAGTCCGTATCATATCCAAGATGGCCGCAAGCAGGGAAAGCGGTTTAACATTGGACCCCATTGGAAAGCATTGAAAGATCTTCTCTGAAACCACTGCGCCAATTGGAACCAAACTTGGCCGCAATAGTCCTTCGGTGGTCCCCTTTAAAAATTTTGTCCGGCAAGTCTGCACGTCATCCTAGATGGCGGCCAGCGGGGAACTTTGTCGAATATTGGATAGTATTGCAAAAATCTTCTCCTCTGAAAATACTGGGCCAATTGGAACCAAACTTAGTCACAATGGTCCTTAGGTGGCCCCTTTTAAAAATGTGTTCAGCAAGTCCACATCATATCCAAGATGGCCGCCAGGAGGGAACGCGCTTTTAACATTGGACCCTATAGGGAAACATATTCAAAGATCTTTTCCTCTGAAAGTACATGACCAATTAGAATCATACTTAGTCACACTGGTCCTTACTTGGTCCCCTTCATAAAATGTGTCTGGCATGTCCGCATAGCATCCAAGATGGCAGTCAGCGGGGAACATTGCTAAACCTTGGACCCCAGGGGAAATCATTCAAAGATCTCCTCTGAAAATACTATGCCAATCGGAACAAAAGTGAGGCACAATGATCCTTACATGGTCTTCTTCAAGAAAGGTAACAGTCGGTCTATGCCCCATCAAAAATAGCTGCCAATGGAGAACATAGTTTAATTTTGGATCATATAACATCAGCAAACTTCAAAATGAGACCCTTAAACAGTCAATAAACAAATTTGATAATGATAACCTTAAACTTTGTGATTATTTTGACATATGGTGTCAGCCATGGTCTAGGTGAGCGATACAGGCTCTTGAGAGCCTCTTGTTTCTCAAGTAATCCCTGAGTAGTTGAACAAAACGTCATCAAATATAGAAAGTTTATAATCCTATATCGTGCTACCTTTGGGTATTATCGAATAGATATATAATATGATGAAAAAGGTCAGTATTATGACTGTATATATCACACTTATAGTTTTGGTTATGTTGTATGCGAAGCGAAGCGAATAGACTGCAATTTCCAGGTCCTTTTAGGACAATTTCACGAAAGTACAATAAAAGACGAGAAGGTGCACACGAATAGACCAATAGAAAGAAAATATAGGCATGTTCAAAGGTATCTGATGATAGAGGAAATAAACTGGCATAATAAGTAGTACATAACAAACAATTCTAAGAGTGGCGTGATATAAACGCCTTTATTCAATGAAAAAAATGCCTGCCTGAATTATATAATACTGTTCAAATAACCAAGAAATAAAACTAAATTTCATAAGGTAAAAATGAAGTTTTATATTTGAAGGCTTTTTGTGGAATGATATTTATAGGTAGTATAGGTCAATACTTGTATCTTGTTATCGCTATTTAATTGTCAATCTAATTAAAAAATAATTCACGGGAGATTGAATATATGGCGATTTTACCACGGGTTGGCCCTTTATGGCAAATATTTTACCCCGAGCGTACGCGAGGGGTAAAATATAGGCATAAAGGGCCAACCTGTGGTAAAATCAACATATATTCACGCTCCAGTGAATTATTTCGATTCTAATATGACACTTACAGGGTAAAGAAAAGATGAAATCGTCTATGTGTTCATAGGTGAAACAACCATTTCACCCCGTAAAGTATGACGTTTTGTTCTAAGACGCTGCAAAAACTGTCGTCAAACTGTCTATGACGTTATCAAAAGTACTGTCGATTGTCATGACAATACCCACGAATATATGCGGATTTTACCACGGTTATGGACACAAGGCGATTAAAGGGCGTCATATTAGAATATTTAATTAATTCCGGAAAATAAAATTATTGAACTTATCGTAAGAAATTGGGGATATCTGTTCTGTCTGTATAGGAATGTCTGAAATTCGTTTGTGTAATGGGATGATTTCGTCAAAAAGTGCTCAAACACAATGTTCGTAATGAGTACTTTGCCCGATATGTTATGCTTGTTGACGACCCCGCATCCATGGCAAAAGATATGCATGGATGTAGCGTTTTCAACATGTAGACAGTCAATTCCACTCAAACAGGTGCTAGGGGCCATATTAAAATTACTATGAGGTTGAAAGCCTAATGGTGACTCGAAGATGAAGAACAACAATGAAAGCATTGTTCCATTTGCCCAACCTTACTATGTGTTTATAGGGATTTTGTCCCATGTACATTTATTTGTTCAAACAGAATATGATTGATGTGCTTCAAATGATTATAGTTTAAACCACTCAATACTGTTAAATGTGGAAAATATCAGACAAATTTATGAGGGTCAACATTTTTTGCAAACGAGGGGTTTGGAGTCTAACTTCAACAACAGACGACTTTAATACTACAGCGACCTAATTCTACAAATTCCTTGTTTTCTAGAAATTTCAGCAATATTTATTTTTGTCTGATATTACGACAGCAACCATTTGATTAGTTTAATGGATTAAAAAAAATAATCGAGAACGAAGTTCGAGAAGAAAAAATGGTCTCGAAAAGAAAGGACAAAATTTTTCTGATGCATGATTTGGAAATGAATCATCCGACTGTACTTGAAAGCGTGCAACTTCTAAATTAGTAATGAAAGTTCGGTTAAGCCTCAGCAGTATCTCCCTTATGCATAGATCAAATTTCCTTTGCTAATTTTGATGCTATCAGTTACTTATTTTTCCTATCATATTTTACACATATTTCATTTCATGGTCTCTGGACGTTTTGATTCGATCTACACTTGAAAGATATGAGTTGTCGAAATCCCAAATAGCAGAAATTAAACTTACAGTAACTGTGGTATATTTATCAAGTGCTTTGAGAGAAATAAATTCACCGAAACATAAATATCCATTCTTTCCAAAAATCTAAATGGATGGTACGAAGTGTGCTTTTGACATGTATTTCAATTGGCACAAAACTGAGTCATTTTTGGCGCAGCACATACAAAATTATTTTCATCGACATGCTAAAGAGAGTACAGATTCAAATTTTGGTCACTGATACAATAATTGATCCGAAACAGATATACAATAATTTGGTGTTCGTTTCCTTAATAACATACTTTGTGATTAACGCGAACACAGATAAGGCATAATACTGGTGTAAACTATAGTGAGGTTCATGCCAAACTTTAATATTTATAAGCTTGACTTGACCGGTTGAACCCACCATTTCTTTTTAAATGCCTGTACAATTTTTCCGGTGGTTTCCACCTGATTTGTCCTTGTCTCGTGGACTTCGGCTCTTGACAACTATTTTTTGTAATTTTATTATTACCCTCTTTGCACACATTTAAATGTATCTTTTTGCCAAAATTTCCTTTCTTCGGGTTGTTGAACAATAAAAAAGATATATATACCCGCTAGACACTTCCCCTATTTGCAAACGCTCAAAAGTAAAAATGAAAGTCTTTCAACATTGATCTGTGTATAACCCTATTACATCTTACATTTTGAAAAGGTACTTAGTATATATATTGTTTGTTCATATATTTCGGTCTTAATTTTCATAAAAAGTTGCACTCATCTTGCATATGCGAAAAATGTAAGTCAGTTACCCATCAATGGTCGGTTCTCTCTGATAAATCATCAACTGAAAAAAACATCTATGCGAGAAAAGCTCGATACCCATTCATTGAACTTTTCAATCATTGGAAGAAGTAACTTGTGAAAGAGGAATTGCGATGAGGGAGATTTCAACCTGAACCTGTTGATAGTGGTCTTTAATCGGAACCTGCTTTTTGGAAAGAATGAGACCGAGAAGAGAAATTGCAACCCCCAGTCGTCTTCGACAGTACCGATGATTTTCAAAATATACAACGCTCCTCCATAACGCTGCTGTCCCCTCTTAAATTGTGAGTAAATAATATTATGTGTACCCGATCCGTGTCAGCTTTTACTGATGAAAATTTAGTTTTAAAACATAGTTGGAAAAATTGTTAAAATTATGGAACCCATTTTAATGACACTTGTTTCTGCTTTATAATTATTGCTTTGAGTGAATGAAGATATCCGTTAAATGATAGTTTAGATCAAGACAACGACATTCATTATTAACCTCAAAAAGACACATAAGTATAAAACAAACTTTTTTAAGGTGGTTCGGGGTACTAAGCGAAATCCATCAGAATTTTTCAATAGTTTGCAGAATTAAACTTCAAAAATTGAACTTCCAAAAAATAAAATAAAAATTGGGGTCACGGACCATATAAGCTCACAATCTTGCGCCGAAAATAGGGAATTTTTAGTTGAATTGTTAAGGAAAAATATCATTTTAAAACAATTATTCAAGTTACATCCATGAGAATTTTGATTATTTTTTTTTATATAACTAGCACCTGTATTGAACTTTCTAAAAACAAAAAGAAAAAAGGGGGTCACGGACCTTATTATGTAATTATTTCACAAAATTAAAATTTTCATAGTGATTTCTTTGTAAAATATTTTTTGAAATTACCTCCCTTGTTAAAATTTTCATTTCAAAGAATTTTACAGTACAAATACTATTCTGAATTTTTCGTCTTAAATGAATGCTTGACTTAGAGAAATGGGCATATTATTTGAGTTTTAAGCGAAATATTTTAAAGATTTGTCCAAATTTTAAAATGTTTGTATATTTCTGTAATGAAAAATACCTATCAAAGCAAGAAACATGAAAACAAAATGGCGGAATACCACCGATCCACCTTAACATTACATTTTAGGAGTTATCTATTGAGAGTTTAGCAAATAAGGAAGAAGTCGCTCAATATTAAATAGTAATAACTGCCAGAACAATTTTGCACAAACCTTAGGTAATATTGGCTTCATATAGACCTTTCATACTCCTTCAACTCTTTAATATGTCTAAATTTATTGTCTTCAAAATGTAAGATTTTTCTCTGCACTGACGAGAAATAAGTTGACGAACAGGATATTCCCAGAACTCAAATCAATTGCATTGCGGTATTTAATGGTTCATAATCTGTACGTTTGTTTTATATATAAAAACTTAAAGGAAACTTTACAGATACTTCAAATATTGCTGAGCCTTAGGTGGTAACTAAATGTCTTTCTAGAGCACTTTATAGCTTTATTATAAGGCCCTATCAAGTTAATTTGCAGATTCTCATCCACCTGTAACAAAAAATCTGGGGTGGGTGGGGGGTGTTTATTTATTTTTTTTATTGATTTTTACTAAAATTGATAGGAATTTAAAGAAAATTTCTGAATAATTGAAAAAAAATTGAGCTTAAAAAAATGGGGCAGGTGGGGATGAGAATCTATTAATTAATTTGATATGGCCTTACTACAATACTATTGTCGTTTTAGTGACATGGAAAATATATATCAGCGTTAATACTGTAAATAGGGAAATATTTGCAGCAGTTCTATTTTTGCTTTAAGGATTAAATCGTGAAAATAATACCGTGGCAAATATTTTGATGTATAAAAGAGCGGCTTCGTTGCTTGACTGAAAATCGCGCACTGAAGACTAGACGAAATGAAATTTATACAGATAACAGCAAAAATAAGCTGTCGCGAAAATTTCCCGGTTTACAGTATGTCTTGATTTCACGGTTGATTCGTTATGCGACAGCTAGTATACAGTTATTTAATGCATATGAGGGCAATAGACTAGAATATTTTGCCCAAGGTGTCAGAAATCCCCAAGTGTTCTATTGCCCGAGGCCAACGGCCGAGGGCAATAGAAGACTTGGGGGTTTCTGACACCGAGGGTAAAATTTTCTAGTCTATTGCCCTCATATGCATTACATAACTGTTTTATTACCTTATAAAATTAGTTTAGCCAAAGCATATCTCATCAAGCAAAGAGAAAATGTTTTCAGTATAAATAAAATTTGAAATCATATATCGCTTCAAAATTGGACAAGGTTTTTCGGTACATGTATTCATAAAATATATTTTAATTTCTTAATTTAAATGATTTATAAACATATTTTTTTACATGTGAAATCACCTTTTGAAGTCTAATTAACAAGAAATGAAACTACATATTTTTTACATGTGAAATCACCTTTTGAAGACTAATTACCAAGAAATGAAACTATATATATTTTTTACATGTGAAATCACCTTTTGAAGTCTAATTAACAAGAAATGAAACTATATATATTTTTTTACATGTGAAATCACCTTTTGAAGTCTAATTAACAAGAAATGAAACTCGAAATTCCAAAATATGTAAAGATTAGCACGATTAAAGTAATGTAGCATTATTTTCAGGAATCTAGCGGGCAATAGTTTTTGTAAAATTTCCCCGGGCAATAGTTTACGTAAAATTTCCCCGGGCAATAGTTCACCGAATTTCTGCCCGGGATTCACAGGATTGAATCCTTCTACAAGAAATCAGGGCATTTATGAGAAAATAGCAAAAACTAATGCATTTATTTTATAATGGAAAAATAATTTTATAAGGTAATAATACAAATTATACAGACTTTCTCAACAGACATAGTTACCTTTGTGACCGCATTATTAACAAAGTTTCAAAAAAAAAAGAAAAAAAAAGAAATACGTCTCGTACAATCATTAAAATAGTTCTTTTATAGATATCAGTTACTTATGGAAAATTGAAAGTTTCGGTGCAAACTGTTTCAAGATGCTTTTTGTACTTAATACGGGGATGATCAATATTGAGAAGTACAATTTCAAGATATTGATGGATGCTGTTGAAGACTATGCTAGGAAGTGGGCAAAGAAAGAGAAAGAGGACGTTGAGACATTGTCCGACTGGATCAGGTCCATAAAGTCATTAATTGTAAATCGCATCCGGCGCTTAAAAACAACAATGAAATCCAGAAATCCCAGTATATTTGAAGATCCCCTTGTAGTAAAAACTCTTTCCAACCTCCATGAAAATTACGTCATTGTCCCTGCAAACAAAGCTTCTGTGGCTTCTAACAACATACTGTTTGTGTGTAAGAAACACTATCTCGACTGCTTGGTGAAGGAGATGGGCATCGACAGTTCATCTGGAAACTCTACTTATACCCCTACTACAATATCGAGGGATGAGATTGTAAAAAATCACACTTCAGTTTTAGCATCATTTGGCAATGATGAAAACAATCAACTCCCTTACATCTACTGGGTACCTAAACTATATAAGAATCCATACAAACAGAGATTCATTGCCGGGTCTTCCAGATGCACCACTAAAACTCTTTTACAGCTCCTCACTACTTTGTTGACCGCAGTCAGAGATGGCCTGAAAAATTACTGTAATAATGCTTACTCCACAAGCGGTGTGAATCAAATGTGGATTCTTAAAAATTTCAAAGATCTCCTTGAACAGCTATCCTCAACCAGTCTTGCCCATTGCCATAGCATTCAAACTTTTGACTTTTCTACTCTTTATACAACCCTTCCACACAATAAACTGAAAACAGTAATTGCAGATTTAATACATCAATGTTTCTGCACTAAAAATGGAGAACGCAGNACCAGCGAAAATGAATGAGAGGCATTGTTCCCGGGTACCATTACTTATGTAGAACTACGATGAAATGGTGGGTTTATTCGACTCACAGATCAAAGCATGGGATTTATTTTCAATAAAACAGAATATTTTACATTAATGAATCATGACATTTACTGCCTTAGGTAAAAATTAAATGAAATAGGGATTTCTTTGAGACACGTAGTCTCTATCAAACAGGCTCTTCTGACTATGGTAGATATCCCAATGTAAAGAGTCTAATCAATGCAGACTGTGACACTGAGAATAATATCCCGGAAGTGGAATCTGTTGAGGTATTTAATATGCGTTTTGCTTTGTGACGACATTATTCCCGGTTAGTGAAAGTGGAAGTAGAACGAGACTTACAGACCATATTCTTTCTTTGACAATGACAAATTACCAGGAGGTCCGGAAAGATAAACAAACATCCCTTCTGTCCGGTGGTCTTAAATTCAATAGCATACTGTAGGTAAAAAAATGTTCATTTAAAATTTCATTGGAGACTGAATTGTCGTAAATACAAGAGAAATACAACAACCAGAGGAGTTTGACAAGGTTTCTTTATGTTACTTACTTATTTCCTAAATGCAGAGCTGGCTGCGGAGTAGCAAGCTATTCATCAAATAGTCGCAAAGAAGAAACATCGAACAGAATTATCAAACATGCCAATGACACTCCTCTAACCGGTCATTTTAGAGTGAAAAAAAGCTGCTCAAAGTTTTTGGCCACAGTAATTTCAAGTTCTGTCAGGAGTAGTTGGTAATCCAAGTCAGAAAATGCCACCCGCCCCTACGATGCCAATTTCAAATTGTCGTCAATGATTATGTTAAACATCTACCAACTTAAATCTGATAGAGCTATCTATTTACAATAATGTCTACATAAGCCATTCCATTGCAGCGTATCAAACCGTGAGCACTTGTAAAACAGGATTCCTTTTGATGAGTAATCCTGTTTAATAACTCCATATTATCAAATCAACGCTTGCCAAGGATGTAAAAGATATTGGACAAAGAGATGCTTAATTTCAGTAAACACCAGACAAAATTACAAATCAATTTCTAATTTGTCTGCAAATCAATTTCTAATTTGTCTGAGATATTTTAAAATCATCACGAGAATCATTCTACCATTGAAAAAGATTGTTTTCCAATATTGTCAGTCTTACAACATCTTGATTTTAACATTTAATTTGCATCATTTTTGTTTCAGTGCATTATAATCTCCTTTTATTTTCACGCATAATGAAAAATATGTTATTTCTATTTTGATGGTATACATATTTAAAAAGGATAAAGTCCTTATTGTTCTGTTTAAACCTCTTTTCTTTTGTAATATACACGTACTTGCGAAAATAATAACAGATTTCAGACATTTTCTCAAGGGTTGAGGTCGTAAGAGAATTCTTAAATAGTGTCAATCTCGAAATAAAAGACAATGTCAAACATTGTTGTGAATCTTGGAAATCATTATTTGATAAATAGAGATTAATACATGGCCTTTTCCATATAAGCACGGTTATCATCCCGACACCCCCATATCAGCCCGAGGCGCCAGATGATAACCGTGCTGATATGGAAAATGCCATGTCTTAATCTGTTTATTATATACTTCCAATTAGAAGTTATCATCACACCCGGGCCGAAATAGCCATATCACCGGTCTGATATCGATATTTCAGAACGAGGCGGTCTGATATGGCCATATCAGACTGGGTGTATGATATGGACTGTTTACTTCCGGCTATATTACATATGAAAAACAGAACATATCTTCGCTAAGTATGTAATAAACCTGCTTAAAAAGCTGAAATCGAACACTTAAATTATTATCACTCTTGCAATCAATACCACGTGCATTGTCATACTGATAGTCTATATTACTATTAATGATAAACTATGTAACTACTAAAATAAATATTATGTTAATTTCATTGAGCAACCAACGATATAAAAAGATATATGTTTATGCCTATTAATATTATTACTGGCATTACTTCGGTATTTTGTATATATCTAGTAATTACCACTATTACTCGTTTTATTTCGGTTTTAAGTAAGTAATTAATAATAACAAAAAATTATCTTTACAGATGAACCCGACAATGAAAGATGTGAATTTGCTCAACATGTCGTCGAATGAAAAAATAGAATATCTTATGTGGAGTGGAATGTGCCCACGGGAAAGACTAAAGGATGTGAGATAATCATATTTAAAGATGTTCGCTAGTCGATTTTAGAATAACAAGGATTTCAATTAAGTGTGATATTTTATTAGAAAATCAACCAGGAAGTAATTTAAGCCCCCCAAAAAATCAATAGGTTACCCATGAAATATTTGAAACACAAATATTTCAAAAATGGCAGGAAACTCTTCTACATTTTCCATAGGTTTATCCAAAAAGGAATGGGACAAAATAACACCAACTGAGAATGCCCAAAAAGGTGTATCAACTTGAAAATACATACACAGCCGGCGAATACCACTGACATTTCTTCTGTTAGAAGAATTAATTTCTTTTATCATTCATTTTATGATCTAAAAGTAAAACTAATGATAAGTTTCTTTCCCATATTGGGACAGCTCAATTGAAACTTTTCCTTATTTTCAGACTGAAAGCCCTTTTCATGGAATTTACATAATTAATACAGATCCGAAGCAAAAATATTAACTTTTTGCTGATTTTACAAAATAGAGAACTTGATTTTTTGGTTTTGTTTTTGTTTTGTTTATCTTTTGTTTAATTTTTGTTTATCTTTTGTTTAATTTTTTTTTTCGATAATACTTTGTGTTCAAATTAATATTTTTTTCTATTTATGGCAGTCTTCAAATATTATCGAATTTCACTTGTAAACTTCTCTAAATTCTATTTCTGGTGCAGTCTATAGTATACATGTTCTATTCTGAATTATGAATTTTGTCCATTATTAGAAAAGTATTAAAGTATTAACTAAACAAGTTCAATTGTTTTTTTTTTCCAGCAGGTGGCTCACTCATCATATTTTCGATTTTGTGTCAGATTTCGGAACTCCTCTGGTTTTTTTCCAGTTCAATGAGAAGAATTTTGAAGACGGACCCCCACTTTTTATTTCATGAATGTTTTCTATAGGTCAAATTAAGATATCTGACAAGTTGTCATAAAATCCTTGATAAAATTTCCTAGTTTCTAGACAAAAATAGTCCTTATGTTAAATAAAGGGAAAATGCAGAGAAATTCACTTCCCGCCAAATTTTTAGTGTCTTCTATCTCTGTTAAAAGCACACGGACCTATATTTTTCCACTCACGTTATTCTACAATGCTTAATCAATTTAAAAGGATTCAAGGGGAGGGTTTGGATCCAAGAAAACGAGTTTAATCCCACCGCAATTTTTGCGCCTGTCCAAAGTCAGGAATATGTTGGTCATTGGCTTGTCCTTGTCTTCTTATAAAATTTTAGTTTCTTGATATTTGGGTTATTGAATGTGGTCTGTTTCCATTGATTTATTCACTTTTTTACCTTTTTGGGGCCATTTAGGGCTTACTATATGGTGTGAGGTTCTCACTATGTTGAAGACCATATGGTGACCCCTGGATGTTTTGTTTTTGGTCGTGTTAACCTGGATATGGGATGTTGTCTCCTTGACATTTACCCCATTTCCTTTCTTTTTCATAAGAAATCCTTGATATAAACAGCATCGGGAGTGAGTCTCCTTCAGTCTTTACTTAACATATTCAAATTTGAATTTGTAAGGTTTAGTTCAATATAAAACAATGACACGTGGCAGGATAGGTTGCGCATAACAAAGAGATGTTAATATAAAGGTAATTTTATAGTATACTATAATCATATTAAAATGTCTTCTTCAATGTTTCATACTGAGAGGTAAAAAAAAGGCATAAAAAAGCATAATTTTGTGAATAAGTTATATCACATCTGTACAGTGCGCACTTTCAGTGTGATCAAATAACAATGTACCATTCGAAAAAGGAACAAAAAGCAATATTGTTCTGTGCGAGTTGTGATAGGGCCTTATTGGTCTCGTGGTTTTCATTATGTACTCGAGTCGATCTCTACAACGTGATAGAAGTTCGTTTCTGAATTCAAAAAGTACTTTTTGCAATTAGTGTTAATTCTCCTGAAGTTTTAAATTCTAGTCTCCTTAGGGATCGAAATTTAAAAAAAAAATCACCATTTTCAAATATTAAATGGAATGGGCAAATATGCAAACATTTAAGAAAATTGTAGATAAAGACGAAATTTTGGTGGCTTAAATGTTTTATTCGTTCTTACCTGTGAATTCTTATGTCAAAAGCTTTAACATTGTAGATACAGATAGCTGGTTGGATATTATTATCTGAAGGTATTGGAACAGCTCTCTTGAATATTGTTGTAATATGTCTGATTATCAAGCAGAAGAAAAAGTCAGTTATGGCATTTCTGATTCTAAATTTAGCTATCTCGGGTAAGTTTAGTTAGATCTGTCAGCTTAAATAAGAAAAAACTACTTAATTGCAATATAGTTTGTACGAAATGTAATGCATCAAGGTTATCTATATATTAAACGATGTTTAAAGGTATGCTCCATATCATAGAGTAGTGCAAATTGTGTGTTTTGTTTGTTTCAAATCCACACCGAAAATTGCATATCACAGAAAAAGAAAATCATACATGTAACATTTGGTTCTCCATTTTTAATGAACCTTTTCTAGAAAATCATATAATATCAAAAACGTATATAAAAGCTGATCTTGATTGTGCAAGAAATTACATTTTTGCACCTTTTATCCGTATTATTGATTTGTCAACTTTTCTAGAGATCTGAGTTTTGCTTAACTTTTCATTTTGGTGTAAAGGCATTGTGGATAAAATTATGAGAGTGCCATGCTATCATTCTTTAATAACAATTATTAATTCATTATGACAATGAAGAATATATGATTGATCTATAACGCTTAAATCAACAATGCATTCAAATCAACAAAAGAAACGATACACACTAAGTTTTATTTAGTCAAATATTTCTACAATTCTTGATTCCCCAACCAAGTTGCCAGTACTACAGTGCTGGCCCCCGAAAACCGATTTTATTTGAAATTTGAAATATCTAAATTTAAGAAAAGTTTGTTAAAACCTAAGGAGTATCTCCATCTCCCTTAGCTGTCTTAAGCTGATATTAGCTTTCCTATTTAGATCCTATTGGTTATTTGTTCTCTATCAGCTTTTAAACGAATTTCAGTTCATGGGTTTCCAAATATTTTGATTAGATCTGCACTGATAATACATAAACTGTCAAAATGCATATGCTCAGAAAATAAATAAACAGTAACTTCGGTATTTTGCTATTTGTTACCACTGGGCCGATGCCACTGCTGGTGGACTCATAGTCCTCGAGGGTATTCACTAATCCAGAAGCCAGTACTTCGTTGCTGGCCCGAAAACCGATTTTATTTGAAAATTTGCAACATCTGAATTTAAGAAAATTTATTTAAACATAAGGAGTATCTCCCTCTCGCATAGCGCTGTCCTTAGCTGATTTTGGCTTTCCTATATAGATCCTATTGGCAATTTGCTCTCTATCAGCTTTTGAACAACTTTCAATTCATGGATTTCCAAATATTTGGATTTGATCTGCACTGATTAGACATAAACAGTCAAAATGCGCACATGCAGAACCTTAATTAACAGTTACCTCGGTATTTTGTTATTTTTACTCTATTAAATGAATACAGTTTATTTAGCAAGATGTAGTTGGCCCTGACAATCCCAAATTTTAAATGAAAACTTCCGGTGAAAGACCTTAAAATTCTCTGTACGAGGAATTTCACGGTTTTCCCACATCCTGATGTTTAATCAGAGATCTGTCGGTATTGATGTCTGTTCAGACGGTTAAGTATAGGGATTCCAAAATAATCGGTTTTCTGACACAATTTGGTAACGAAGCTACGTGATTTCAATATGCAATATTTGCCAACATGTGTACTTTTGTTTTAGGTTGCATCGAGTTCCACAATCGTATTACCACCTTTTTTTCGATGTGAAATGATTTCATATGTTATTAAGATTGTTTTGAACAAATATGAAACATAACGGTACCATACGTTATGACGTCACCATGTCAAAATTTAAAATACGATGTTTGGGATAGACGTTTTTAAAACGAACCAAAAGACACTTTATCCAACAAAATTTTTACAATTTATTTTTGAAGCCCGTTTATATGCACTGAGCAACGCAAATTAGTTTGTGACATGGTAATCACGGTGACTTCAAGATGAAGAACAACAGTAAATATGTTTTTCCATTGCTTTGTTTTCCAATGTATTTGAAGGGATTTCAGTATTGAAATCGAAAATTTTCTGATTTGAAGAGATTTAGGAGACCTTGATAGTTGAAACAGTCGCTTATAGACACGAATTTGGTGCAGTTATTGAGGAATTCTATTTATCACTGTCAAAACATGCACAACATGTACAATGTAGATCCATGACTGTAAGAGCATAAATGTCGTTAGAAAAAAGTAAGCTAGATTTGGATGCTGGTCGAAAAACAAACAGAAAGTATCAAATTGCTCATTGAATTATGGGATATCCATTTGCAAAACTTCTTAAAGTAAGTGAGAACCGAACCGTCAATCCAAATGCGAACAATCCAAGGACAATGGCAACACCAGAAACAAAAAAGCGGGAAAAAAAGACAGAGACACAACATGGGTACGGCACAGAAAAGAAAAATGAAGACACTCACACACAAAGATGAACAACACGGACCCAATAAAAACCATGGGTGAGGTCAGGTACACCGGTAGAGTTAGCATCTCCTGCTTCTTATAAGACACCCGCCGTGTTGAACATGTCAAATCCGGTAGTAAAGTCAAATCCGGTAGAGGAAACAACAATTAAGCTTTCAAGGGAAAGAGTATTAATTTAGTATTACTAGTCAGGTTATGTTATTTTGACAGTTTTCACTTTTTAACAATATTTCAGATTGATCCCGAGCAATCAACCTTGTGCATGCGTAGTTTTTCATCACTCATCTTTCAACTCAAATTTTGTCTAATAAAAGAGAGATATATTCAATTTAAAAAGATGAACTCAGCATGAAAAGAAAAAGTTGTTTATAGTGAATGACTCCAAAAACTTGTATACAATTTACAATTTAATAGTGACAAATTTTGAATAGAGATAAGACGGAAATGGAATAGTACCCTAGAATAATTTGACTTAAGCTTTAACACAGGTATATCTAAGGGATAATACAAAATATGTCGTCCTCTGAGACCATCCTTTATTTTTTCAAAAGCAATATACGATCATTTTTTGTTATTTATACTTCATGTATCTAAAGTTTGCATATCTGATTAACGATGAAACTGTTTGTTGTTTTGTGAGTCAATGTCCAATATTTCTGTTATATATATCTTCTTTAATATAAAAAATTGCAGTATTGTTTTCTAAAGGATACTTACATCTTTTGTTTTTACAGATTTGTCTGTCGCATTATTCCATGACTTTCCAAGAGTGGCTCAACATTTTTACCCTTGGAACGCTGGAGATGCATTATGTATTTGTTTTGAAGTAACCAAGGAACTTTCATTATTTGCATCAACATTTCTACTGGTTTCTCTCAGTATAGATAGACTGATAGCAATCAAAACGCCATTATCAACTACTAGAAGAAAGAAAAGGTACAGATTTTTCATGGTTGTTTGCCCTTGGGTATTGGCTTTGATATGTAGTCTGCCCTATATGAAAAGTCATGTTGTTGACAGATGTGGAGATTTTAAAAATATAAAGAAAAAATGGTGTGTTAACGACATGACGGATGAGTATGGTGAGGTTAGTACATTTACTTTTCTTTAGGATATTCGCTGGTCACGCCTATGCATTTCTTTCAGATTTTCGAACTATTCTGAATTTATCCATTTAATTTTTGTTTTTCATATTGTCGATTGACGCATTTTTTTTTCTTCTATTATTTCCTTTTATAAATCATTTAGGGATTTTTTTTACAAAATTATAAGCAATTTTAGTTACGTTGTCATACTCATAAGTGGATACACATTGCTCACTCATATTCAACCTATTGAAAAAATTCAAAGGTGTTTCCCACCATTTTTTTAACACCTGTATCTCAAAATCCACAAATCCTTTGAAATGTTTTTTTTTATTTTCGCTTAAACCATTTTTCAATTTTCTAATAAAAATGCATTTAATTGATATTTAAGTCCTTAAAGGGCAAATTAGTGAATTTTCCCAACACTGACCTAATACTGCATTATTAGTTGTTTGTTTCATGAATGCGTTGGTTAAAAAATAAGAAAGACGCTACATTATGTATGATTATACACATTATTGAGTCTGTTGCCTTTCACGTTGTATTACAGTTTGTTTTATTTAATACAGAATTTGATATGTACGTTTCACAATCAATGGTGGGACATATTTATCGAATCGATCTGATAATATAATGGTACACGTAGGACTAAGGACTTAACACAATAACTCTATTGATCTGCACTTAAGAGACATAAGTTGTCGAAATGCGCATATGCAAAATCTAAGTTATCAGTAACTTCGGTATTTTGTTATTTATGACAAAGCTGAATGCTTCAGTGAAAACAACGAGGGACAGATAATCTGCTACAAATCTGTTGGGTAGTCAATATTTTTATTTAAAAATGGTCTAGGAGTTAGTAGTCTACCTGTATTGGGTTTTATTTGTATGCTTATTATACTGTAGGGAAACAAAATAGAAGGAGGGGAGGTTTTGATATCCAAAAACAGTAAAAAAACCCTACCGCTAGCTCTGCTAGTGCCGATACCAAGTCCGGCTATCCCGAGTCCTATTGTGTCTGTTTTTTTGTCATTTTATTATTTTTCTTCTGCGGTTCCCTGGTGAATTATGTCATGTGATTGTGGTTTTCGCCCATTGTACGCGTTTCCTGCCACCTTTTCTACATTTATGATAAAGTGATAAAGACTTGAACACTGGCAGTATAATATAATAGGAAAACAGACGCGTTATTCACTAATAGGGATAAAGAGACGTGGTATAAGTGAAATAAAAGAAACAAAAATAGTTGTTTCAAGTTAAACAAATATGAAAAAAGCAGCATTTACAATAGAAACACAATATGAAGTCCTATAAAAACCGAAAGAGACATTAAGTGTACTGGAAGGGTTAGTGTTTCCTGCTCCCTATACGATACCTGGCTCATTTAGTTTATCCAGGGGGTATAGTCAAACTTGTAATGTCAAATGAAGACATGGAGTCAGGTTTAAAAAGGTCATTTTTTTCCTTAGACACCGAGATGTCATACCTTTCCATGATATCATAGCGCTGACCAAAGAATTCATTGAGGTACTGAGGTAACAAACGCTCGACATACAGGATGACAATATAACTTGGTATTTTTATGGTCTCTTACAAAAAGAAAAACAACCCATAAACCGAGATTGACATCAGGTGCCCCGGAAGGTGAAGCATGTCCTGCTCTGTCTACAGCACGCGTCAGACGTTCAATGAGGCATACATCATTTTAATCGCAATTGGACATAACCGTACAATAGCCATATGGTTGTGCAAAACCCGTACACCACAGTTGATCCATTAACATGCATTTGAAGGTGGATTCAGTTTCGGGGTTTGCTTAACGAAATTTCGGACGCTAAAATAGACCAGATACATTCGCTTTTGTAAGAGTATGTGGAATGTGGAATGTGAAGTTCAATAAAACACTCTCGCTTTGATTTTAAGCAGCACCATGGAATTCAAGTTTATATGTAAAACTTTGGCCGGTGACACTTTCTATAGAATTTTCCGAAAATGTCTAGATTTTGATAAAGAATAAGTTCAAGCAATACGAGGTTAAGAACTTGAAAGAAAAAGTAATTGGTGTAGCTACCTGTTTGAGTCGGGACACTCAACCATCTAATTTCAATCCTACAGGTTACATGACAGTGTTATCGGTTTCATCAATTTCCAGTGTATTCAGGGTGCAGATAATATAAGGAATGCTCAACGAAAACCAATGTAACAAAAAAATAAACACTGAGGTTAAATTAGTTTTGCAGATATCAAACTCATATCTCGTCATGGCAGATGAAACAAAGATGTAAAAATGTGTGACTAATTACAAATCATTATGTTAACTTGAAACTTGCAATTTCTAAATTTAACAAAATTCTGTTCAAAACTAAGGAGTATCTCCCTCTAGCATAGCTATGTCCTTGTCTAAATTTGGCTTTTCTATTTAGATCTTATTAGTCATCTTTTCTCTTTCAGTATTTACACATTTACAGTATTTTTCGGTATATGGATTAACAGTATTTTATCTGCACTGAAGAGATATGAGTTGTGGAACTCCTCATTTTCAGAATCAAAATTAACATAAACTTCGGTATTATGTTGTTAAAGATTTTTCAATTTGCATTTATATGAACCTGAATCCGAGCGAATCAATTCAACTTCGACCAAAAGATGCAAGCTATTAGTTCCGAAAAAGTATCTTGATTTTCTACGGGATATTCTCATTTATATTTGGCAAGTTATTGTAGTTTTATACTTGTCATCAGTAGGTGATCTGTTGATCCTATTGCACTTTAATTGCCCGGCTAAGACACCGGAAGTTTGAACTTTGTTTCTTCTACTTTTTGTTAATGTTTCTTGAAGGTTTTTAAGTGGTTTTCTCAAGTAATGATGTTATTGTGTATCGCTCATATTGTCTTTAAAGACAACAAAAATTCATATTTCTTGAAAAAAGGCTAGTATGCTATATAGGGTTTGTAAGTTTGTAATAATTTACGAAAGGATATGGAGTAAATGAACATGAGACAATAACACATATGTAAACTCCAACTGCGATAAATTTTAATGAGCTGTATGGCCATTTCGGAAATTAATTCCTCATCAGCAGCACTAGAACCCAAATATAGGAAATTCACAATCAAAGAATGTTTAAAATGCATAAAACCAAACGAAATCCGAATAATCAGCTAAGGACAAAACTACTATGGAGGGAGTTCAACCTTAGGTTTTAGAATTTACATAAATTAGATAATATTTTTAAACAAAGCATACACATGAGATATAATCTCATGTACAAGTACACCATATCTAAGAAAAATAAAGAGCATACATCTCAACACGGGGAATTGTTTTACCAACTCCACGCAACATTAAAAGACAAACTCCTGTAATAAATAATTTACGAAAGGATATGGAGTAAATGAACATGAGACAATAACACATATGTAAACTCCAACTGCAATAAATTTTAATGAGCTGTATGGCCATTTCGGAAATTAATTCCTCATCAGCAGCACTAGAACCCAAATATTGGAAATTCACAATCAAAAAATGTTTAAAATGCATAAAACCAAACGAAATCCGAATAATCAGCTAAGGACAAAACTACTATGGAGGGAGTTCAACCTTAGGTTTTAGAATTTACATAAATTAGATAATATTTTTAAACAAAGTATACACATGAGATATAATCTCATGTACAAGTACACCATATCTAAGAAAAATAAAGAGCATACATCTCAACACGGGGAATTGTTTTACCAACTCCACGCAGCATAGTTCAATTTTGAAACATCCGGGTACATAATTTGTACCCGGAAGTTGTTTTTTATCAAAAACATATGACGTTTCAATCGCACAGTTGGACATTATAATGTTGTAACGTCATGTTTTGGCAGGAGACATTTTCATATTGCAATTTTATCGTGAATTCCCGGGGTCATTTGACGAGACTTACAGACCCTATTGTCCGATTATGTATCGTGATATTTAAAAAAAAAACAATTGTCTTAGAAAGGAATAAGACAAAAGATGGATCAAGGAGAACTTCTCCAATAACAGTCAGTTACGTCAAGAAACTTTACTTTTAATGGTGGCATTACGAAAGAAAACTAAAACTCAAAACTTACTTTATTCCAATACACTTACTACAAGTTTCATTATATTACAGGTTATGATTAATCTTACCACAATAGTATTAGTAATTATTCCAGCAATTCTACTGATATCGATATATGGTTATATATTCTATCTAATCCGAAATAGATCATCAAACGATTGTCAAGCACACTCTGAGCAGAGAAGTAAGTAAAGATATTAATAATGTTTTTACTATGTAAATCACATGTATATTTGTAGCTGGAAATTACCGTACAGCGGGTAATTTTCGCGGTTGCGCAATTTCGGAACTCAATTTTTTTCCGTGAAGATGGGCATTAAATTTCAGCAATCAACAATTTTTGCGAATGGAAAATTGTGTTAAGAAAAATGTGTATAAAGATATAATGCCTTTAATTTCGCGAGTTTTTTTTTTCGTGCTTCAGAAACATTTCAAATAAAGCGACAATAACAACCTTGCAAAAATTACAAGCTACATGTATTTAGGATATCATTGCATTTTGACCCTAAAAATTTCAAGTTTTTTTCATCATCCAAAAAACGTATTTTGTAATTGCGACCGAGAGTGCATGGTACGCCATTTTACAAAAGTTCTTTTTTTCTTTATTTAACCTTAAAAAGATACTTAGAACTAAAATAAAACAGAATCTGTTGTTAACGAAGATGTAACCATTGAAGGCATTTTCTGCTCGGTAATTTCTGTCTACATAATATCTGATAATAATTTTACCCAAAAAAATGCAAACAAATCAGGTGTCGAACTGACAAAGTAAAACAATAGGCTTTTGCGACAGTAAATACAAAAGACAATATTTTACTCCTCTCTATTTATAAATAAAACTTAACCTTTATATAAACAATTCCGTGCTCATAAATTTTCACCAAAATGATGGTTGTTTTTTTCTCGTGTTTTGAACGGAATTACATCCTTCACGATACGTTGTTTTCATTTCACAGCTTAATCGCCTATTGGTCTATCGACATATGGAGATAATTGTAAAACACGCGTTTTTTTCTTCATTGCGCGTTTATATTCAAAAATTGATAGAGATTACACGGAACCCTAGCTTTAATATGACACTCTGTTAGAAGTGTTGTGTTAAATGTGTGTAATAAACTCTTGTGCTAGTCTCAATGTTCTCACTACATAAAACTAACTGTTTATGTGTGTTAAAAGGAGAAATGAATAAACTATTTCTAATGCAATTTCCTCAACAGAAACCTGTAGCATAAAACATATTTTTCACCCATCAAAAAAATTACTTTGCAAGAAAACCCTTAGACGACCTATATGAACATAATTTGTATTTGTATTTTTTAAGATTGATTTTCTTTCAGATGCTTTACGATCTAATCAGGCAATATCCTTACAGAAAGCAAAGATGAGGAGTTTAATCATAACAATAGCTGTAGGATTAGGTGAGTTTACATGTTTTTAATCGAAATGAGCATTCAAGTTAAAAGCTTAACCGAACAGTATCGTAGAACTTACGGTTTTTGACTGAAGGCTTTTACACACTTGCCATCTTTAGGTCAAATCTTTAAAACCTAGACCATGTGGATATAAGCATCCTGGTTCTCTCTAATGCCTATGAGTTGGTGCCGATCACAGATTCAATTCGGTAGCCATGACAAAACTTGGAGTAGCATTTGAGTAAATACGAAGGCATCTCTTTTCAGAAAGCATTTTTTTCAAAGATTTGGAATAATTAAGAATAAATGCATTAACAGTTCATCCTTTTGGGATGCTCAAACCAGAATACTTTTAGAATAGAATATGTATAAATACAATTATTTGATACTTGCAAAAATATAAAAGTAAATGTAAATAATTGAAAAGCATTGCAAGTTTTGTATCAAAAAACTTGAATATATATTATTAGACAGAAGAAACGGGCCAACATTTTTTTTATGATATCTGAAGCTTTCGAAATATCTAGAAATGTACATGCTGTTGAATTTACATTCTGTTAACAAAAGAGATTGGTTTAGTAACATAACATGTACGTTAAATATGTGTTCTTTTGTAGTATTTATTATATGCTGGCTACCATCTGTAATAGCAACATATATAAGTGCTAATAGTGACAAGTTAGAGCTGAAGGACTCTTTTTATACCTTAGGAGCTCTGGCAGCATTGAATAGTCTGGCAAATCCAGTTATAGTTTTAGTATTTAATTACAAAATGTTCAAAGACGATTCACCAAAATTATCATTGTCGGTAAAATTGACAGTAACAACGTCACTTGGTAGTTCCGGGAAAAAATATGGCACTGAAGTTAAAACAGAATTGGTAGAAGAAAATTGTAATCGCTAAATGCTGTACTGCAATTTCGATGTAAATTTTACAGAATTGAGCTAATGTTTTTAATTGGAATATTTATCATTTGTAAACAAAAATGATGTCATGTCATTCTGCATAAATTATCAAGAAACCAGCTTCTCCTGCATTAAATTTTTAAGCAGTATATATAGCCAATATAATGATGAAATTGACCTAAAATCAGGACACATAAAACATCAATACCAAAAGTTGCAAACTAACCAGTACATTTCGTTATGCTGTACACGTGTTTCAAGGAGTAACCTCTCATCAGAAGTATAGTATAAAAGAAAAAACTCGGCTGTCCCAATTTGGATAGCGCCTGGATTGTCACACAGGACCTTCATCAGAGGTTAAATGATTTATGGTTATATGCACCTCTTATTTATACCATTTATTAGCCAGTGGCCGGTCTGAGTAGCCATTAACAATTCTAAATGTTGCCAGTTCGGTAGTCGGTCGCCGCTTTTAGTAACCTGTCACCGCCTTTAGTAGCCTGTAGTCGGTCACCGTCTTTAATAGCTTGTNTTATGAGAATATTTAACAAGACACCTGTCCAAGTAAACTTGACCACATCAGATAATTTTTGACAAGTTAAACATCCACTATTTTTCACTGCCCTTTGTTCTTGTTAAAAATCGCCCTTTGTTCTATTTATATCTTAGGGTGAACAGGTCATCTCACCTTTAAGTTATACAATTAAATCTACTATGCATACTCTATACATAAAATTATTTTAAATCTTTTTCAAGTGAAAAAATATTGTTAACAAAACCCGACCATTATCATAAATTATACAATGTAAAATAACATTTCACATGTCACGTTTGGACATTACAGTATTCCCCTAGTTTGCAGACAGACCTACGAAAAGAGAAACAGAATGATGCCAAAATGGAATTTCTGCCAAGTTCTTTCAATACGTCTCTTTATTATGATGTCACCACAAGTTTTTGGTGTAATTGTTTTCGTCCTAACATTTCCTTTCATACATTACAACACTGCTTAGATTTAGGCGGAGAATTATCTGTAGGTCCCACGATTATATTCTGTACGTTGTTGCTAGGCGTATTATCGTCATCTGGACTATTTTGTATCTGTTTCTGTGAAACTATTCTATAAATTTCTGAAATGAGAACAAAAACATGGAAATCAAATGAAATAATTTACAATTGTAGCCATCTGCAGAGGTGAATAAGCTTTCTTAACCCTTCACATGCGGTGAACAAGTTTCCCGTTTTCTATTTACTTGCCGCCAGTTCTGGAAACGAGACTTGTTTTCTCGTTATGGCAACAATAGGTTAACAACACACACTGTTTTGCCCAAAATACAAATAGACAGTGGTTCCCAAGCTGGTGAAGGTTGTTGAAATCTTGGACAGTCGTATAGGGCCTCTGCGTTGCCTCAGCCCAATACGACCGTCCTTGGGACATAATACAGGACCAATATGAAAAATCCCATTCTATAACCCTATATTATTTACTCATGCAAAAGGCTACAATTCTTTCATTCTATAGTTCAATCTTTATTATCATTTCAGCAGTTATTCACATGTAATGCTATGTTGCACATATAGCTATACGATTAAAGCAAATGTGTAATAATTTAATTTATCCTTCAATGGTGGTATTTACTAGACGAATACGACCTGGCGAATATTTTTTTTCGTATTTGTAGGGTAGACTGGTAACGGCTACGCTACGCAATTTTGAACGAAGAAAAGAAGGGCGACTGGTTAGAAAACCTGGAATATTTGACGTCACAGTGTAAATTCTCTTATGACATCAGGGATTATGGCGACTGGTTAGAAAACCTTGAATATTTGACGTCACAGTGTAAATTCTCTTATGACGTCAGGGATTATACCAAAATGGCAGAAGTTGTTTACTATCTTCCTGGTCCCACTTCACAAAGAAAATGCATTTTTAAATTGGGTTTAAATGATTGCAGGATAATAACAATATACGTACATTGTTGGAAATATAAAATTTATTTGTACTCGATGCGAAACATGCGAGAAATGCTCAGTAAACCTCACATTTCTACCTGTTTCAAAAGCTTGTCAAATAAATTTTTCCGACAATGTACATATATTGTATATTTATTTATACTTGAGACTGTATTTGTGTGGTTTTTTGTTTTGTTACCATTTGATTTTAGCTGAAACAAGTTCAAGTTGTTGAAATGGTCGAGTAAAGAGGTTAAAATTACTGCAATAGTGTAAATTTATGTTCTTGAAACGGTTTTCTGTCCATAAATTGTGCAAGGTACTACAATTTTTGTCCATAAGCAATGCATGATGTTCACAAATTGTATGGAAGGGTCAAAGTGTAATTCATGAAAATGATTTCAAAAATTTGAAACCCAGATTCATTGAAAAAATACCTTTGATAAAAGGGATGATACCCAATTTTACAAAGTCGGAAACAACCTTATGTTTTTTAACTATTTAAAAGGTTAGGGCTATTTCATTTAAAATTCCCACCGGGGGGGGGTGGAACACCAGTGATTTATTTTTCTGTTGGTGGTGGGTAAATTTCTATTGTATCCTAACAGTTTAATTATATATTTTTTTTCTCTTGGTGGGGGGTCTAAAAGTTAGCGGCGTTCCACCCCCCGTGGGATTTTTTTTACTGGAATAGCCCTTAGTTAAGTGAAGTGTACAAAATTTGATGTAAAACAAACCTGTTAATATGTTTTGAAATGCTGATTCCACATTGGTAGAATCCAATGCTGAAGTTTCTATGAAAGACAAGGTGTTCTTTTCTGAAAAAGAGAAAAAATACATCTGCAATCTTGTTTCAACAACATTCAATCACTATATGTGTTGTAAATGTTGAAATGCACTCACTAGCCAGTAATCTAAGATGAGCATAATGAAAGGCCATCCTAAATTAATTCTACACTAAATGTCAGCCTTCGACCCAAAACCTAGGCAGGAGGGACGAGAAGGAAAACAAACAAAATAATTTCAAACAAAAAATTGCAGTTAACTTTACAAGTCTAAGTGATATGTATGCTTTAGAAGAGATTTCACACTTCATTTCAAATTTTTGACTGACATTAAACTATTCATTTCACCTCCTTTTACCAATTATTTTATAAATTCTCAATCTGACTGCTAAACTAATGACAATTCCTAACCTCAACCACAAAATGTTGGGACAATACAAAATTTTCCATTACTTTTTATTTTCAAATATTTTCAAAAACCTACGTGCGCCGGTGACGTTAAACATACAATTAATTTAGGACGGCCTAAACAAATTCGCTATATTCATCCAATCATTTTGACAGCCTATAATGCAAAAAAAAAAAATACAATTTATTCAAATCCATTTTTATTAAGCTACTTTTATGCTCAATTATCGGCTATGGCTACAAAATTAATATACACATACAGTACATAATACAAAATTAATATACGCATACAGTACATAATACAGTACAGAAAGAGTGGTACCGTGACAAATCACCTAGATAGACATGTCCCACTCTGAGAGTGATACTGAATAACTTTTTATCTTCAAGAGATATCTCAATTATTTTTTCTACATTTTAAGTGGTATAATACACCACTCTTAATACAAAAGAGAGTAGGAAATGATCTCAAATAGGAAAAAAATATTTACATCCAATCTCAGAGTGGGACACGTCTATCACAGTGACTTGTCACGGTACCACTCTTTCTGTACTGTACATTGAACATACCCAGACTTGCCTACCCCTCTTGGTCAAAAATAGAAAGTTACTTGATCAAAAATCGTAATCTGAGATTGAAAATAGTAAGGCACTTTTTAATGCAAAAACGTGTTTTAAAATGGAAATTTTACCTTTAAATGAAAAGCACATTATGAAGTTACACAATACTCCCACAAAGAATACATTTTTTCTTAGATGGAAGCCTAGATTTCTTGTCTAAAAGATGGTTCTTTACATTCTTTTTATTACCGGAAATGCCAAATTTAACTATAATACACGGAACCGGAATGAAATAACGGACCGGAGCTGAAAAAAATTCAGGATATACCGCAAATTGAACAAATCGTAAGGAAATGGTAAACCATCTTAAGGGCGTAAGATGGCATTGAAAATAGTAAGCCTTATGCCAAAATTGTAAGGGTAGGCAAGTCTGCAGACCCCTGTCCTCAGGGCTGTTCCAGAAAAGTTGGTCTGGGACCCTTTGAAGGCACTTTATATAAATTGCTATGGGTGGTTGTGTTTTCATCATCTTTTTGTATTGTACATATGGGGAAGAATTCTATGGGTGGTGGGGGTCAATAAAAAGTGCCTTCAAACCCCCCATGTCATTTTTTCTGGAACAGCCCTCAGTGCATTTGACTGTTTAAAAAGGAGCCTAACAATTTTACTTTGAATCTGGTTTAATAGTATTTTTCTTAATTCTGAAGATGATAGTTTGGTTTATTGTACATTCTAAAATAAAATGTGCCTCATCTTCAATTTTGTTACAGAAGTTACAAAGAGGCTGTTCTCTGGGAATGTTCTTATATCTTCCAGATTCATTTTAAAAAATTATCAGTCACTTATTCTAAATTTACAAATCAACCTTCTAATTTCAGGGTTTAAACAATATAAATAATTTTGAAACTTATAGTGGTGTTTAATTGCCTTGAATAGTTGCAGTTCACAATTTTCATCTAAACTGATAATTTTTACTTTAGGCCAAAAAAAAATATATGTGTGTTTCCGGTTACAAGGTATTTGAAAATAGGGTCGGTAGGTGGGCAAAAAGTTTTTTTTGTTTGTTTTTTTTGCTTCGTTTTTTTCGTCCGTTGCATTGTATGTTTGTCATTGCCGAATTTCCGGTGTTTAGTCATACCGCTTAAACAGGAAGTGTAAATCAGACGAGTAAAAATGGCGGATTTGACAACAGGAGTCGGGAATCCTGTTGATTTTAACGATTCTTCGTGCATTTTCTGATGAATAATGCTAGCGGTTGTGGAAAAAGACTCATCTGACTGGTGTTGCTTTCAACAAAACGGAAGACTACCGCTAAAACGATCGAGGTCACACAAGAACATTTTGAAGTATGGAAAAAAAAATGTTAGGGTCGGAAGGAAAAATTAGGGTCAGTCGGGTAACCGGAAACACACATATTTTTTTTTTGGCCTTATATATTGTTTTTAAAAGAAATTGCAAGTCTCCCTTTTAAAATATTTATATTGGTTCTTATAGCAGTTATTTAAGTTAACTGTAACTTCCACTTATGTCATGTTATTGTAATGTTTATATTACACAGTAGAACTTTGCCAGATTGAACTACAACTCCAAGAAGGCATCCTGAAAAGAGAGACACCACCAATAGAAGCAAATTTAGATTTCATTTTTCCTTTTTGATTTAAAATTCCACATGAGGAAGTCATTAAGGATTGTTTTATTTTAATTTTTGGTTCCAGTGCTGATAAAGATGCCCCGCCTACTTCACTTCCTTTCAACATATCCCTCTTAAGAAAGTCCTTAACATACAGCATTAGTGCTTTGATTAGTATGTAGATTTTAAAATTTCAACTTCTATGCCATCATTGTTTTCTATAGTAATTATCTCCCTTTGACCAAAAAGTCAGGTTTTCCAACATCGGACTTGCCACAAATGACAAGATGAAAATTCAACATGTGAAGTAATTACAACGAAAATGTTCGCATTTTTAGCTCACCTGGCTATAGCCAGGGTGAGCTTTTGCCATC
>MJUU01051577.1:106770-137580 GCA_002080025.1 Modiolus philippinarum | reverse complement strand
TCAGATTTTCTTCAAAATTGCACAGTGGATAGATCTCATCATGCTGATTATTTTTACACCTGTCATATTTTTGATATCTGTAACAGTTTTCGAATTATTAGCCAAAACCTGCAATTTACCCCTATGTTCTATTTTTAGCAATGGCAGCCATGTTGTTCGATAGAGGGACAAACTGAACATCATTTTGAGAAGCCATACCCTGATGATGATTCAGGCCAAGTTTGGTTTAATTTGGCTTAGAGGTTTCAGAGGAGAAGATGTTTGAAATTGTTGACGGACAGACAGACGACGGACGCATAGTGATGGCAATAGCTCACATGGCCTTTTAGGCCAGGTGAGCTAAAAATGCACAAATTTTGAAAATTTTACGGAAAAAGGGCAATAACTCCAAGACGGGTTTTCCAATCTTCTTCAAAATTGCAGGGCAGGTAGATCTTGCTATGCTGATCACTTTTATCCTGTCAGATTTTGGATATCTGTAATGGTTTTTGAGTTATTGGCCAAAAACTGCAATTTACCCCTATGTTCTATTTTTAGCAATGGCGGCCATGTTGTTTGACCTACTGCCTAATCGAACACAATTTTGAGAATTAAGCCATACCCTGGTGCTGATTCAGGCAAAGTTTGGTTACATTTGGCCCAGTGGTTTCAGAGGAGAAGATATTTGAAATTGTTGACAGACGGACGAACGACGGACGCATAGTGATGGCAAAAGCTCACATGGCCTTTTAGGCCAGGTGAGCTAAAAAGTGACCCAAGCCTTCAAATTGTGCCAGTAACATCATGTTAAAATTTCATAAGGATTGATCAACTGGAACTAAATTTATTGACCAAAAACATAAGTGTCTATAGACAACAACGACAGCACCATACCATTATATGCCCAAAAAATTTTTGCAGTCATATAAAAATGCTGCAAAGACAGGTTGTCAAGTCTAGTAAAAATGGTAGTTTTTGTTGTAAGGATTATTTGAAATCAGGCATTTCAGGTGCAAAGCTTCTTAACTTAACAAAAAATTCCCCAGATGTCTCCTTTCTAGCTGGAACACTTGAGTACATATTAGTTGAAGTCTTTTTACCTGCACACAAAACTTAAGCAAAATCAGTGAAGTGTAAAATATAGATTAAAGTGACTTAATTGTCAAAATTTTGGTAGCATTCATCAAGGCAATTAATTTAAAGAAACACTGTCTTATAATGAGGAGTTGTTGAAAAATGGACTTAACCAGAGTCACTCAAGCATGAAATGTAGGTCAAAGAATCAAACTATCTAGTGAACTATATAGCACTATCAAAGATCTACCTTCTGGCCTATTATCATTGTACTAACTCTTAAAGTTTCTGAGAAATGTACTTGAAGGAATGCAAAACATTATCAGCCATATGGAAGGACAGACAAGGGTAACACTATATGTCCTTTCCAAACTGCAGGCGGGGCATAAAATAGGCCGTGTAGTTTCAGAAGTGAAGATTTTTGAATGTCCCACATAAATGTTCAACTAAGTTCTCTGCTGGCAGCCACCTTGGATGAGGTGCAAACTACCCAAACAAATTTTTAATGGGGACCCCAAGGACTATTATAACCAAATTAGGTTGCAATTTGGTTTGGGAAATCAGAAGAGAGGATCTTTTTTAATGCTTTCCCATAGGGTCCCATATTCTCCACTGATGACCATCTGGGATGAGGTGGGGACTTGCCAAACAAATTTTACAAAAGGACCACGGAAGCCGTGAAAGGGTTGAGTTGGGTTCAAATTTGCCTCCATTTTTAGATGAGAAAATCATTAGATGCCTTTCTTAGATGAGGTGTAAACTTGCTGACATTTTTTTTTAAATTGGAACCACAAAAGGACTATTGTGATGAAGTTTGATTCCAATTAGGTTGGTGTCTTAAAAAGGTGTTTGAATGCTTTCCCACAGGTTCAATGTTAATTATATTCCTAGCTGGGGGCCATCTTGGAACTGATGCAGAGATGCTAGACAGGGCCAATTAGGGAAAACACTTACCAAATTTGGTTCCAATTGGTCAAGTAGTTTCAGAGTAGAAGATCATTGAATGTGTTTTCCCATAAGGTCCAATGTTAAACTAAGTTCTCCACTGGCACCCATCTGGGACGAGGTGTTGACTTGCCAAACACAATTTTTAAAGGATCACCCTGCTGTCGTTCACCAATGGATGAGATGGGGACTTGCTAAAAAAGCATAATTTTGCACATTATAGATAACCACATTGTTGATATACTGATTTACAGATAAATATCTGTGGTGTTGAATGAATTTATTCAAATCTATCAACTGTTTCAAGTCACATATCACATGGAATGAACTTGACATAATATACTGTAAACCGGGAAATCTTGGCGCCTTCTTTATTTCGCGATAAATTGACAGGATTTTAGTTTGTGCAGTTTTAATTTGCATTGCCAAATTGTTGATCATTGACTTCAATAATATAGACAAGTATATTCACGCCGTTTTATTTTCATGCTTCAATTCCAAACGCGAAAATCACAGAAATAAAACTGCCACAAAAATTTCCCAGTATACAAAGTGTAAAAATGTCAATGAGCAACTTTCCTTAGGTCTTTGGCACTCTGTGTTGCACATAACTTCCCATGTCATTGTTGTCTGTTGCATTAGGTTAAGATTCCATTATTGTGACCACTCGAATTCAATTAATAACTTTAACAATCTGAAACTTGTAACTTTTCATCAGTTCAATTTAAGCCAATATCATTCATAATTATGTGCGTGTATTTTGAATATAGATCCAGATAAATACACTGTTCTGGTATTTTTTGCTTTCAAAATATATGTCTACATTGCAATTAATACTTGAAAGTCTTTTAAGTGTTAAATATCTTGTTAACTGATAAGCCACATCACATTAAGGGTAATTATAAAAGACCACTTTTATCAATCTGTTTCTTGAACTGCACTCTCTCTCCTATTCTAAAATCCTCAATCAAAATAAAACAGGACCTGTATCCAGTTCCATAACCTTGTTAAAACTCTCTTTGGCTACATTTATACTCCTTCCTACAAATATAAACATTTAAAAAACTCCTAAATACTTTCTAAAACAACATAAAAACAGATACATTAGTACATATGTATGTTTACAGTTTACAACTGGATGAATTACTCTTTCGTTACAGTATAACTGATGCATACAGGAAGCAGATCATACTCTCTCTTTGGGAGTACCTGATAACACTTTATTGTTTAAATAACACTATTGATGTTCATTTCTTATGTTGTCCATTTGTTTATGTTATTTCTTACAGTGTTTTGTGCTCAATTATTAATTTGTGTTGATCTTCAATTTTGAGTTGTCCCTAGATAGCTATGTATTGGATTTTTAATTTTGAAATTTTCTCTTTGTTTCAACATTAGGATTCTGATGTATAAAGCAGGAATAAATCATTTCCTACTACCATCATTTATAAAATGTATATTGTCCAAACAATGAACACATAAAAGGTGTCTGGATGGTATGAAACAATAAGGGCTATTCCAGCAAAAAATGTATGGAGGGGTTGGAAGGCACTTTATATATTTTTTGGTGTGTGGTGGGGGTCATTGAAAATTTTACACACTCATTATTTACAAAATATGTATGGGTGGTGGGGTCTGAAAAAAAGTACCTTCCAACCCTCCCATACATTTATTGATGGAATAGCCCTAAGTCTCAGAAACAATAGCATAATTAGTACTTTCTTTGAACATGTATTGGGAAAAGTAAATACCAATTCTCAATCAACAAGTGCTTTATTTCTGTGACCCTTACCTCATGGCAGTTGCATTTATTCAAATTGTTTAGTCTCATGAAGTTCTTCATTATGATGTTACGCTTGCTTTCATTTAGAATGTCAAAACTCCCAGAGTAGTATATTGTTGCTCTATCATCCTTATCTAGTATGTGGTTCTCTGAAATCTTTTTGTAATGTGTATTTGAAATTTCCAACAAAGTGAAGAACACCTGTGGGAATGAATAAAAAGCATAAAAATACACAGTATATCAATTGTGCAATAACAATTACAAAAGGCTACTTGAGGAGGGTAGACCTGGGAAAGCATAAAATTTCCACTGGTATAATTTTTCCTAAATTTACAGTATCTAATATGTACATGTTCAAACATACTTGGAAAAACTGTTTACTGTCTTCTGCATTTTCTGTTTAGAGTTCCATTAAGATGCCCTGTTTATCATTATTACTTTGTCCATTCTGATTCAGAAAAGACATTTCTTTGTACTAGTATAAAATAAGGCAGAGACCAGAGAGAAAAAATGAATGTTTTCTTGTATTTAGCAATGTTAACTATCTTAACAAACTCCTGGCAGCCATCTTGGATAGGGTGTCGACTTGCAAGACAATATCTTAAGGGTACATTAATGGTGACCGAGCTTGGCTATGTAATTCTTAAAATGTTTTAAATGATGTGATGATCCAATGCTAAATTATTTTCCCTGCTTGCAGGCATCTTTTAAATGAGGTAGACTTGCAGGGACGATCTATAGGCCAAAAAGGTTTGTTCAGATTTGCCAAGAAGTGTCAGAGGAGATCTTTCAATGTTTTCCTAAAACTTCTAATGTTAGAAATTATGTTAAATAATGTTCCCTGCTAGTGGCCATCTTTAATGGTGTACAGACTTGCCAAACATGTTTTATAGGTACTGATTTGATAAATTGTTTATATCAAATATATACCTTAGTTCCATCAACAATCAAGGCAGGTACTCTATGTATACATCCTTCTTTATTTCTACAGTATCTATGAACATCAAACAGAAGTTGTCCCGCATGCTGTCCAAGAAACCTTTTACTGAAACGTGATGCTATTTCTGGTTCCACTTCTTCTGGCTTCCAATATCCTGCATGTGAGAACTCTGCAGATGTACGTGAGGTGATGCGATGACTTAATTTAGAAAGTTCAATTCTGTCACTTAGCTCAGCTTCTGAGGATGTGGCGTATTCAGAGGATGAGGAGATAACAGGACAATGTTTGCTGGAAGAAGTCTTTCTTTTCTTTATCAACTTGCATTCTGAGAATGGGTCAGAACTCCTGAATTGACAGTTTTTACTCAAACGTTCCCCTCTTTTCCATTTCATGAATTGTAATTCAGGGTCAGTTTTTACCTGATAAATACAAAATTATAGATACCAAAGTTATATGGACCATACAATACTAAAGTATGGCAATATGGTGAAATAATATTGAACATTGAAGACCCAAAAACAAAGTACATGTCAAATATTGAACAAACTGGATGCTAAAAGAAATCAATTCCCTGAAGAGCTGATGGTGTAAACTATCACAGCCATAAATTCCATTGTTTTTTATTCATAGTTTTACGAACTTTTTCCTAAATGTTACTAGGTACAAATGTAGGAGGGAAAAAAAAAATCCAGAAAAATTGAGGTTTGGCAAAAAAATTTGTGATTTGGTTTAAAACAATAGGAATTTGATTGAATAATAGGCCAAATATTTGTAGGGTAGGAAAAAAACTAAAATAAAATTTAATCAAAAAATAAAATTAAGATATATTGTTGTTTATAAAAAGCATTTTTTTTCAAATTCGGAGGCAAAAAAAAGAATGGCCTAATCAATTTCAAGGTCAAGATCTATTAAATGAGTTAGGAGATGTGGTTACTTCATACACTATGATACATAAACAGAGATTACTGCATTTGCCTTTTGGATAACTGCAAATATAATTTAAGGAATACTGGGTGCCCAATAAAAAATGTTTAAAAGAATGTGGATCATTGATACCAAATACAAGGCTCTATGTCCATCCTAATGGTTTCATACTTGCCAAAAGATGTATATTGTTGCTTATAAAAATTATCCATATTAGATATAATAGACACTTTAACTGTATATTTACTGAATAGCATCATGTCAAAATGTCTAGAGGTTAGTTTGATAATAAATAAATAATAAACAAGAGCTGTTGCCGAATGGCAGCCAAATATACCCCCACTCATTGAACCCTGAATCAATATGGTAAGCGCAAATTTAAGTTGGTGTGGACACAATACAGGTGTGGACACAGTACAAGTTTGGACACAATACAAGTATGGACACAATGATATAATCTTCAAGAAAGAACTTTTCACAAGGGTTCCAATGAAAATACTCTGTCGACGTCAGACAAATATAAAATTCACCTTTTTTTTAACCTATTTTACAAAAGAATCATTACCATTAGAGAAATTTCATTACAACACTTTGAAAACAACTTTTCAAGAGGATTACAATGAAAAAGTGTGTTTCTCCCACAGCTTGATTTCACAATATCTACGCTTTAAATTATTTCTTAGAAAAAAAAAATCATTGCAAAAGACATTAACAAAAGTCAGTCAAATCATCTCAGCTTCCTGGTTTCATACAATAATTACATTCCTTAATGCACATATCCATATAGTGTCCTTCCTTTGTCTAAAGTTTCATTTAAATCCTTCAAGTTATTTAAAAGGAGTTGCGCTTACGAGGTTACCCATACATAGGGATTCAACGAAAAGTCAAAGTCAAATTATCTCCCCTTCCTGGTTTCCCAAAATAATTATATTCCTTCATGCACATCTACATATAGTGTTTCTCCTTTGTGTAAAGTTTCATCAAAATCCTCCAAGTGGTTTAAGAGGAGTTGTGCTTACGAGGTAACCCATACATAAGGAATCAACGAAAAGTCAAAGTCCAATTATCTCCCCTTCCTGGTTTCCGACAATAATTATATTCCTTCATGCACATCTACATATAGTGTTCTTCCTTTGTGTAAAGTTTCATCAAAATCCTTCCGGTGGTTTAAGAGGAGTTGCGCTTACGAGGTAACCCATACATAGGGAATCAATAAAAAGTCTAAGACAAATTATCTCCCCTTCCTGGTTTCAGACAATAATTATATTCCTTCATGCATAATTCCATATAGTGTCCTTCCTTTGTCTAAAGTTTCATCAAAATCCTTCTAGTGGTTTAAGAGGAGTTGCGCTTACGAGGTAACTCATACATAAGGAATCAACGAAAAGTCAAAGTCAAATTATTTCCCCTTCCTGGTTTAGGACAATAATTATATTCCTTCATGCACATCTCCATATAGTGTCCTTCCTTTGTGTAAAGTTTCATCAAAATCCTTCTAGCGGTTAAAGAGGAGTTGCGCTTACGAGAAGTGTGGACAGACGGACAGACAGACAGGGTGATTCCTATATACCCCCAAACTTTGTTTGCGGGGGGTATAACAATATAATGTATTCCCTTTTGATTACTTTTGTGGTCCATGTATTTTCACTCTTTTTTATATTTCTTTTAAGCTTTTGGGAGCTTGTGTTTTTGTACAATTTTATACTGAACTCAAACAAATATGATTTTAAATTGAGGTACAGTATTTTCTCTTTATTCTTTTAATACTGTTTCACAATTTCCATTGTCAAAAATTTTATAAAATGGATACCAATGTTTTAGACACAAACTACAAGGCGTTTCATTGCTAGGTGTAACTGATTTTGAAAAAAAAAGTTCACTGTTTATGTTCAGTACTTACAGACAGTAGGATGTATAGGCTGAATTCGACATCCATCACCAATGTTACTAATAAACATATTTAGAAAAAAATACAAGTTCAAAATTTGTGCAAATTTTGGCATAGTTGATGATTATAAAATTAAGATAAGTGAATAGGGTGAGAAAATGAAACTAACTGCATACACAGTGAGTGCAAATATTACATTTCTATGCAAACAATCAAATAATTGAATATCCTTACAACATTTTATAAAGATCTAGCATTTCTTTTCAGTGTTATAATAAAGGGCTATGTAAAGCACACCATGATACGAACCCAGCATGTCGGACCACTGAAATTTGAACAATTTAGTGTAATTTTCAAAGTGATGTGGACACAGTTAAGAGCTCGACACAGTAACAAGATGCCCCTTTGGTCCCTATTCAAAAACTGGAGGGCCACAATGACCAAAACACATCTAATCCTACCTTTTGTTCCATGGAATATTGTATTAAAATTTCATAAGAACTGATCAACTTGAACTTAAGTTTTTGACCAAAAACAAAAGTGTCTACAGACAAAGACGCCCACAACGACAGCACCATACCTTTATAATAACTTTATTAATGCAAAACACAATTCCAATTAGGAACAAGACCATACAAAACAACCTCAAATGTTTGGACGTCATACAAAAATGAACACTTTCACAGGTATGGTCGAAGCAAGCTGTAATGATAGTAAAATCGTTAACTATAAAGGTAAACAATGGTCCTTACTTCTGTGCACTCTAGTGGCTGATTGCTAGTAAATGGTTACTTGTAAACATGCAAGAATTGCTATGTAAAAGACTTCCTGAGAGTCTACCATCAAATTAAAACAAGTGATGGTGGATTTGACAATCTGGGTATATAAACAAACAGTAAAACACATTTCATTACATATAATTTGAACTTAAAGCAGCAAGCCAGAAATGTACTCCAATTGTTTTCTGGCTTTGTAATAAAAAAAAAAAAACTAGAGGCTCTCAAGAACCTGTATAGCTCACCTGGTCCATGACTGGCATAAACTGCAGCCTAAATTAACTCAATGTTAAAGTGTCTCACTTTCTAGAAGTTTCAAAGGAGAAAATCTTTGAACATGTTTTCCCCCTATGTCCAATGTTAAACAATGGTACCCGCTAGCAGCCATCTTGGATGAGGTGCAGACTTGTCAGACATAATTTTTTAAGAAGAACATTAAAGGCCTATGTGACCAAGTTTGATTCAAACTGATCAAGTAGTTTCAGAGAAGAATGTCTTTGAATGTGTTTTTCCCATAGGGTCCAATTTTAAACTATATCCCCCGCTGGCGGCCATCTTGGAATACATGCAGACTTACCAGACACATTCTTCGATAGGTACCGACTATGGACAGTTGTCACCAAGTATGGTTCCAATTGGGCAAGTAGATTCAGCAGTTTCCACGGTAATTTAAAGCCCCACTATCCATTACAACCCATTTCAGACCATCATTCAAGAAAAAATTTGGACAGGGATTCCCCTTATAATTCAGATAATGCATATTGCTGAAATCAAAACATTCCAAGTCCCCATTTCCATAAAAAAATTTAGGCAGGGGTTCCCCTTTATAATCTAGTTTAAACATATTTCTTATATTGTGAAGAAAACTATGAACCACAATACGACAATCAAGCTTACATTGTAAGTTATACAGTTGAACTTCAATCTCTCAAACTTTGGTAGCTGGAACACCACCAAAATCTTGAACTGTATTTAAAAGTCTGATCATGTGTTACTATATTACTTTGTTTGGCTTCTTTGACAAAAAACATTCTTGCTAAGGACCACTTCCTACACCAGTTTTGAAGTCAAAACATCATGGCGGGCAATGACAATTTTCAACATCAGTTTTGAAGTCACAACATCAATATCTATTTGGAAACCAAATTTCATTGAAATTGGACAATGTTGAATTTTCCCGCCTTTTTTGGTGGCCATTTTGAAAATGACGTTCAACGAACAATTTTCAACATCAGTTTTTGAAGTCGCAGCATCGATATCTATTTGGAAACCAAATTTCATTGAAATCAGACAATGTTGAAAGTTCCCACCTTTTTTGGCGGCCATTTTGAGCATGGCATTCAACGAACAATTTTTAACATCGGTTTTGAAGTTGCGACATCAATACCTATTTGGAAACTAAATTTCATTGAAATCAGACAATGTTGATTTTTCCCGCCTTTCTTGGTGGCCATTTTGAAAATGGCGGTCAAGAAACAATTTTCAACACTGGTTTTGAAGTTGCAACATCAATATCTATTTGGAAACCAAATTTTATTGAAATTGAACAATGTTGAATTTTCCCGCCTTTTTTTTGACAGGCAATTTGAAAATGCCGGTCAAAGAACGATTTTCAACACCACTTTTGAATCAGCACAGCATGGCAAACATTTTATCAATTTACACTTAACCTTCATCTTCTATAGTTTTGGAAATAAAAGACGAAAATATGAAAATTTTGAAAATTCTGTGAAAAAAGGGCAATAACTCCTACAAGGGTTTTTGGATTTTCTCCAAAATTTCAGGGTGGGTAGATCTTGATATGCTGAACATTTTTGCAATGTAAAGTTGACCTCTATCTGCTATAGTTTCTTTGATGAAAAATAAAAAATATTAAAATTTTGAAAAATTTCCAGAAAAAGGGCAATAACTCCAAAACTGGTAATCAGATTTCCTTCAAAATTGCATGGCGGGTAGATCTTGCCATGCTGATCACTTTTACCCCGTCAGAACGGTTTTCGAGTTATTTGCCAAAAACAGCAATATACCCCTATGTGCTATTTTTAGTAACGGCAGCCATGTTGTTTGGTACTCGGACTAATCGAACACAATTTTGAATCTAGATACCCTGGTAATGATTCAGACCAAGCTTGGTTAAAATTGGCCTAGTGGTTTCAGAGGAGAAGATTTTTGAACAAGTTTACGACGGCCGGACAACAGACGGACGCCAATTGATGGTAATAGCTCACATGGCCTTTTAGGCCAGGTGAGCTAAAAAGGTTTTTTTTTTCTTTAATATTAACAAATACCTCTAAGACAGAAACCATCATGTCTATAGGATACTGATCTGGAGTCCCCTCCATATAAAAACAAATGTCTGGTGAAGCAATTACTTCCCTCATCCCTCTGAAACCTTTCCACACAACTTGACTATTCTCATGACTGAAATTGAAAAAATAAACTTATAAAGAGCTCTGTTTATGACCATGGTGCAAATTAAACACTTGTGAAAAAGGAATAATCCCAGATAACTAAATTTTCGGATTGGGTCTTCTACAGAAGACTTGCAATGCCTGCACAAATTTGCTTCAAAGGATAAGTTACAATGAAAAAATAATTTTCAAGTTTATACCAAGTCTGTGTGTAAATATTTCATGAAAAGTTATCAGTAAAAACACTTTCAGACAAAAACTGACCAATTGATGGACATAAATAACTTTGCTGATCATATTGTAATCATCCTGGCCACTTTATGTCATAGATGAAAATTAACAAATTCCTTTAAAACATTAAGTTTACAAAGCTCGCTATAGAAACCCATCAAAAACTATGCTTGGTAGGTGCAACCAATTTAATTTCAAGGTGCAATGGGTCTTAGGGTATCAATTCTGAGAGAGGATAATCTAAGGACCATTTTAGCAAAGTTTGGGTTTGAATTGCCTGTTAATATCTGAAAAGAAAATTTTAATATACCCTCAATTTTGTTTCTGCTGCTATATTGCAAGATTGATAATAAGATATTCTGCAAGGTGGCCATCAAAAGACTATAATTCTATTATGGTGGATTTCCCAGATCATTAACGTATTTTATTTGCAATTCTTCAATGAACATACCAATATTCCTCTAGTAACACCTATAAAACTCCTTCTAAACTCCTGTCTTTTATTTGCCAATCACCCAATCAAGATTCTATAAAATTCTATTGTATACCAATTTGTCATCAATGGAGTATCAAGTTAACCCCTTCAGGCAGTACAAATTGGTATACAATAGAGTTCTACAGAATCTTGATTGGTTAATTGACAAATAAAAGACAGAAGTTTAGAAGGAGTTGTTATAGGTGTTACTTAAGGAATAAAATATTGGTATGTTTAAGGGATAATATTGAAGTTTAACAAACTTTATACAATAAAAGTACAAAATATAAAAAGCTTTATTTAACGTCGGTACAATACATAACATTACAAATAATTGCAAATTCAATTTTTGTTTTTTTGTTTAAAACTTTTATTGACCTATTGAAAGATAAACTACTTATTTGAAACTTGACCATTACAAATTAATGTTATAAAAATTTGCCATTTCTCCCTCATCTTGGGGATACCAATGGCATACTCCTTTAGAAGAGTCTTGAATGACATGGCATGGAAGGTTGCACTCATAGAAAAAGCTAGCAAATAAGGAATATAAAGCATGTAATTCAAACCAAATCATCAAAGCATATAAATGATGAAGAAAAAAGATTACAAAAAAATCCTGCATAGTAAGCGGTATAAAAACATTAACGACTTTAAAATCGAAGAACATAACTATGAAAAGTTTGAAAATAGTACCGCAAAAGGCAGCAAACAAATGCAAGGAATGTTAAGCATACGATTCAAACCGAAACAGCAAAGCATGTAAAAGATAAAAGAATTTGTGCCAACAAAACAAAAGAAAACAAAATAGAACTATTCATTTGGTGTGAAAAGACAGCACAAAAGTCCATTGTCTGACCTAGAAAACCAATTGGATGCTTCCTAATTGGCGCCAAATTTTTGTAACTGGCGACAAAAAATACAAGTTGGCGATTTTTCTGGCGACAGATATTCAGAAAACAGAGCCATCCCTGGAATATTGGTATGTTCATTGAAGAATTGCAAATATAATACGTTAATGAGCCAGGAAACCCACCATAAAAGCGGATGAAAATCACAGAAAATGAAAATGTAAATTATGCACAAACAATCAACACAATGAATGCCAAGTTATAGTAAAAGCAAAGATGGCCTTTCATGCCAAGGCTCTAACTAAAAAACCTAGCCAAATTCACCTAAGTATAGAATACAGGTCATACCATCACAGTACAAATGTTCCAAGAAAATTCAATTCACTGCTACATGTATCCACTAATCAACCTTCACTAAGTACTCTACAATGCCTAGTTTCCAAATAATGGACATCCTATCAGCATCTAAACCGCTGATTTACTAAATTACCATTCTGGGCTTTAACTAACATTCAACAACATGTTTGTTGCCAGGCACATGAACACTTCATTGTACCGTAGTTTCAAGTTTTAACTTACACCGGTTTTAAACAGCAAAACTCTGCAAAATCTCCAACAAATTGTGTGAAACTTCTCTCGTACAGTTTTCTTTTATCCCCAGGCTCTTCACATTCCTTTAACAACCTTTCAAATGATCTTATAAATGATTTCAATTTGCTTCTTACAAATCTGCAAATAAAAGAAATATAAGTGTTATAGATTGTTGGAACCATTTCTCTGGGGGAAACACAGGAAAAAATAGACATAAGCTTTTAACAGGAAAAAATAGACATAAACCTTTTACAGAAAAAAATAGATTAACTTTTTACAGGAAAAAATAGAGTATAAACATTATTTTTACATTGTAAGTCACTAATAGAGTCCACTCTGTAGCACATAGGAGTTTATATTCAGGATTAGGATTTTCAATTTCCAAATATGTATATTCTATCTATTTATCATGAGTAAGAAGAAAATCATGGTGTAGGTGTAGGCGGGTTCTTGAACATTGCAAATAACAGGTAATTCTTAAAATAATATTGGGTTGTGTTTATCACTGGCTTTTGCAACTGTCTGAGCCATCTTTTTTTTTAGTAATTGCTGTAAATACATTTAGTCTGTTGTCAGGGGCAGAGGTTGTTTTCATATTGAGTGGATATAGATGGGGTTTAAGCAGGAAGCGGGATTGGTCTTTTTTAATGAACGGGAAACGGGATCATCACAAAAAAGTGCCCGTGAAAACAGGAAAGGTATTGGGCGTGAAGCGGGAAATGCTGAAAAAAAATCCCAGTGAAATGGAAAATGGAAGATTGTTTAAGAGTCTTTGTAAAATATTTTCCCGCTTGTGAAACGGGAAAGTTGAAAAAATATAGCCGCGGTTTCAGGAAAGGGACCCCCAACCGAGACCCCCTATTGACATCATGGTTACAGGGACAGTTGTTCACATGTCAATAGCCTTGAGCAGGAGGCAGCAGTTGTTTGTTTATTACCATGACCATGGTACCAATACCACTAATTGAAGTCTTGTTCAAGCAGTATTTCTGTTTTCTGTTAATATGATTTTTCCAGTTGCTAGCATCTGCACTACCATTGTGGTGAAATTACACTTGGCAGACAGGGGATCAAAGACTTAACCTCTAGAGCTGCAGTCAGAGCATTTACTGACTGATTTAAAGAAGAATATGTATTTCCCTAATGTACAGCTGCAGGTTGGCTTTATGTTTTCTATCACTTTCCAACCAACACAGTCAGATCATGACAGTATAAACCTACATGTATGGAAAATAGGTACATGTACATTAGTCCTGAAATTCATGAATCTGTGTACATGTAGCTTATTTATGGACTTTTATTGTTGCTACAGTACAGCCAGAGACTTACCGTGATAAATCACTGTGATAGACGTAATACTCTGCTTAGTGAAATGTGAATATTTTATTTCCTCTTTGATCTATTAAGATGCTTTCTTTTGCATTTAAAGTGATGCAACTACCACTTGACATGCAAAAGAAATTATGTAAATAGATCATTCAGGAAAGCAGATATATTCATTTAAAAATTCAGCGTGATATGTCTATCACAGTGATTTATCATGGTAAGTCTCTGGTTGTACTGTACACTTGAAAGGGTTCATACATGTATGGTTCATACATGTACATGTATGAAAATAAGCTACACAGAATCATAAATTTCAGGAATACATGTACACATGTACATGTAACTATCAAGTACAGGGAAATTGCAAGAATTTAAAATTTATAGATAAATTTGTGATGACATATAATTTGACCAATCACAGAGCAGATAAAATCTCTCAATAGTTAAATTTTCAAACATTTAAAGTGCTCGGCAAGCCTCACCTTTAAAAATTTGAAAATTTACAGAGCAGGTCGGTGTGTCTGTACTCCTTAAACCAATTCATTAGATTTACAAAGTTTTAAAGTGGACAACTTATATGCAAATATTCGCTTTGAATGCTTATAATAACACCTTCATAAAATTCAATTAAGCTTAATTAAATTTGTTACCCTTCCGGAACACCTGATGATACTCTCTGTTTTTAGTGAGAGTTCACAATGTCAGTGCTTTTGTTTTCTGTGTTGTCTTGTATATCATCCTGTTATTTTTTAGTTTTGTCTTCATCGATAATGTTTGTGGTACAGATTTGGTCTTGTTATTGTCTGAATACAAAAAGAGATATACAAATTCTTTTCAAACTCTCACCTTGGTGCTGTTTTATGGTTAGAGAAGTAACATGCATCATGGATTTTCATTGGCTTTGTCTACGGGTTAGAAAATGACAATAACCAATCAGCAACCAAACAGATTTTTCAACATTATATTTTAACTGGCTGTGCGACGAGTGCCATGCATGGAGCAGATCATGCTTGCCCTTCCCGAGCACCTGATGATACCTCAGTTTTTATAGGGGTTCACACTGCTAGTGCTTTAGTTTTGTGGCATTTTGTTTATTTTTGTTTGTTTGTTGTGTCTTTGTCATACTGTTTCAATTCGTGTTGCTGTGAATTGCCGTGATTTTGGATTTAATGATTTTGGAATTTTCCCTTCCCTCGTTCTTGTTTCAGTATTCGTTTGCCGATGTATTGTCTACTATGTGATATTGAGTCCTGAATACAGCTTAAACCAAGTTTTGCATATTATGAAATGTCAAATACATGTAGACAGGTGTGACAAAAGCACTCAGGTCTGACAATCTCACACACAGTTTCACACAATCTTCACAATCTGACAGTTTCACACAATAAACATGATAAACACTAGCAAATATCAGTGAAACATGTGAAAACACCAGCAAACTTCCTGTTTTAATTACATACAATTGGCATGTCATAAATGTCATTTTTTCATGGTGTAAAGACCAGCATTTCACCAGCAATTGCCGGTGTTTTCACTCATGTCAGACCAGGGTATTTTGAAACTGAAATGCTCTGTGTGTACTGTAATCTCTAGATGGAATAAATCTCAGATATATTAATAACATTTGTTCAATTTGGATAATATTTCATAGGGTACTATACATGTAAGCGCATAACCTAGAAAACCCAGCATAGGAATGTTAAAAAGAAATATCTTACAAAAAACATGATAAAAGAAACTGTTTTGTATTATCAGTCAGGGGTGTAACCTATTCAAGTTATCAAATGAAGTACTTTTGTGTAACTGAATTGAGTGATCATGTATTTTCAGCAATAACTTATTTAAGTTATCAAGTGTTGATTTCTTGAAAATGTCCAACTTAGATTACAAATTTCTTTATGATAAAGATTTTTCTCAAACAAACAATAGTTTTTCCCATATGGTTTAGAATCTTAACTGTGTAATTACCCAAAAATTATAAATGCGCAAAGAGAGGAAATACATGCGCCAACCCCCATAAAGATTGGACCCTTGGGAAATTAAATCTCAATTATCTTTGAAATGGTTCATCAAAATCAATTAGACAGGCCATCATTAGATTGAGGTCAATTTGAACTACTTAATACATGTGTAATAATAAATTTAACTGTGACCAATAAGTAAGAATTCCAACAAAACTGAATATAATGTAAAAAAGACTTCAATAACTGAATGAAGTTATCAGCAGAGTAATGTCCCTTGATTAACAAAAAAGTAACTCATAAAGGTTATCACTTCATAACTGGTATAAGTTATTTAAAGAAAGTCAGTAATTCATAGTAACTCATTTAAGTGATTTTGGTGATAACTTATTTAAGTTGCACCCCTGACTGATTATTTCATTGACAAAGTGATGCAAATTTGTATTGAAATTACGAATTATTAGAAAAGGTGGATTCCAAACACCAATCAGGTTAAACAGATTAGCTCTTTTCTTCAAACATTAATTAAAAGTTACAGTTGTAAACTTGTTGACCCAACGTTTTGTGTTTGCCAAAAATTGGCTTTAACATTAAAGGTCAGTAGAGCATGGAAACACCGGATGCAGAAATGTCGCTGTTGTGGAATCTATATTTCTTACATGTCTGGCTCTTTCATAGCTTTCTGCAAAACTTCTGTGACAGTATTCTTTAAACTCTCAAGATTATATCTTTCAAATAGTTCATCTATAACTGTACTAAACTGCACATAGTTTCTCATTTTCTCGATATACATTTTTTGCTCCTCAAATAAGTCTTCGTCTTCCTCCAATGTTGCTATGTCCAAATCTTTTAGTTTCTGCATCACTAATAAAGGACTGGGAAGATAGTTTGCGTCATAATAAATGTGCAAGTGTTTTTTTACTTGTTCTTTTGTCCACTCAGATACCCAGCAATCCAGCTCATCCATAGAATCACGTTTTGTGTATGTTTTCCTCTTTGATACAGTAATTTCTTCAGATGAGTCCGACATAGTGGCTTATTGACTGATTGAATAGTTTTTCGAAACATATAAGGTTCGACTGGTACCCAATAATCGAAATGAAGGGAAAATCTTGTTATCTGCACCCAGTCAGATAAAATGGTGTTGTACGAGGCTATTTATAGATACTGGAAAGCACCTATTTACGCCCAATAACCAAAATGGAACAAAATATTTCGTAGGTAAGGATGTCCTTGTCCGAACGTGACGGTATCCAGTTTTTCACGTTTTTATTCCTTAAAATTTCAAAAACTGCAAACCATCGTAATAAATTAACAATCTATTTATTATTTGCACCATACCTTTACTTTGTGCATAGGCTTCTTTTGTGTAAACTTTCCTGAAAATGCACTGAGTAGTTCCCAAATTGCACCAATTTCGGAAAATTGGTTTTTGTTGCTTAACTTTGTTGTTTATTTTCTGTTTCAACTTCTTTGAATATGCAGTTATGTAGATCTATGGCAAGTGTTCAGAAGTTAATGTTAAGTTTCCCCTTTTCGGTTCAATCAGTTAAACCTGTGGATATTTTATAAAATCCCCAGCCTTATCGGATTGTTGGTTCTTCACCAAACTTCGATTGCAGACAACTGTTTCATTTATGCCGCATACAAAGCCGGTGATACTAAACAGAGTCGACTAAAGTCGATTAGAGTCAACTAGAGTCTACTAATGAAAAAATGATATTATTAATGAAATAAAGGTTATATATGAATAATATGTTATTTTCTTTGTTTTATAAACTTAAAAACAACAGTTATTCTTCTAGATAATCGCGTGTTTACAAGAAACAGGTATTGAGAAGAAAGAGTCGACGATTCAAAATGGCGACCAACAGAGTCTACAAGTGATCTGATATATAAATCACAATAATTAAAGCGGAATATTGTAAATTATTTTAAGATTTTGTGTAAAAAAGAAAGAATTGAAATTTTTACTTTTATTTGACCAACTATAATGTTAGAAAATACACATATAAACAACTGTCTTTGTGGTCATCAAATATGCCTATCACACTAAACACAAAATCGTTACGGAATGGCATATAAAGTAATCCGGATGTTCTAGAAATCGAACTTATTCTTAGCTGGCTGGGACTTATATAACATATTAGTCCCAGTTCTTAGTTATATTTTTCCAAGTTGTATTTCAAGAAAAAATAATATTAACAGCAACAATAATACTGTCAGATCTAATGCTTGAGAGATGCAATATCCTTGCGAGCAAGGACTTACAATATTATACGTCCTTGTTGCGAGGTAATATTTACCACGAAAAAAAAATTAGTGAGCATATTTTCATGATTCTCATAATTGCAACAAAAGACCTACATCTGATAAATATAGGATTGCTTAAAATAGAAGGACGCAACGTAAAGCAATTTTATTTGTCTTGCATATAATCTTTTCTAATTTTTCACAGGTAGGCAGAGATATTTTAAATGTCTCTGATGTAAGCAACTCGATGGTTGATTAGTCCTTTTACAGTTGCCTCTTCATACATGGTGTATCTTCGTATGCACAATACTTGCTGGTCTGAATATTATCATTCATGGAAAAAGCTGAAAAAAACTTCTGTTCTTTTGTGAAAACAGTATTTGCTTGTGCGTTGTCAGATATCAGTATGTAACCTGAAGGTAACTGTCTTCTGTTGAGAAAGCATTATTTTGTTCCGTGTGGCGGCCATTCTTGTGACTTTTTTATTTAGCTTTGCTGATCGCCTATATCTGTAATGGAATGACCTGGGACTAATATAACAGGGATTTGAAACATTTACATTTCTTACAAATTCGGTGTCGCGGCAGATTTACTTGTAAATCGTCGCATTTTTCAGCATTTCTCTGTTGAAACAAAGGACATTTTTAGTACACTTTATATCTGCATTTTTCTACCGATTTTAATACAAAATACACCATTTTATAGAAAAAAGATGGCTGTAAATCATAGTATAACTTTTGTCAATAAATTTATTCCAAAGTACACAAATTTTGCTCTTAAACTTGGATAATTTTGGTTTTTTAGAAATATACCGCGAAATTTTACACTTCATGACGTTTTTTTCAGTACACTTTCTATTTTCCAAAAAATATTTAATGCTACAAAATTTAAATGATTGAGAAGAAGAAACTTCGACGCGAATCATGGTATATTTTTCTTTAAATTTAGTTGAAAATTTAGTTGTAAAATACACAGGGAAAAGTTTAGTGTTTGAACTCAAAAATTTATGTCTAAAAATTGCATGAGCGTGGTCACATCAGTCAAAATTTATCAACAATGTTAAAAATCTTTCCTGCATAAATTATTTATGACTTTAAAGCCAATACAAAGAGCTTTATACTGATAAAATTTCGTAATAGTAGGATGGAACTAACGAGTTAAAGTCAGCCAATTTTCTTGATTTTCATTGTTCTGACGCTCATTAATCATCGATAACTGTCATTTGTTTATTGGACGGTTTCCTGATAATTTTACGACCTCTTTACACAGGAAAACAACCCCTGGTGCATTTATTACCAACTTTTAATTAGGATTTCATTGTTGTGTGAATGAAAAGTTAATGTTGTAAATATACGATAAATCAGCTTTTCGGCAATATTTTTAGAATAATTTTATGTTGAGTAAATCAAAAGTTACAGCCGAAAATCGTAGCCTGGACACCGCTTTTTATTCGATCAAACTGGTTTGTTAAATAGTTTCAAATCCCTGTTATATTAGTCCCAGGAATGACATAGAGGGAACTTTTGAAATATTTGCAAAATTTTAACGAATACTATACTAAGAACAGAGTTGCCTGAAAAAAAAAAACATGCGGTAAAAAATGAATTGATAAAATTTGGATTACATTAAGGAATAAACATCCTTTATTGAATTAAAAAATAGCAGATTTCATGATAATAAGTTGCAATGGTTCAAATAAAATTAGTTTATTCTCAAATTGTTTCAATCCGCGACAGCGTGGTAATTACAGGTGAGTTTATTAAATGGTTATTGTCAAATAGATTAAATATGACATATTATATAACAGAGACGCGTGCCCTAATGATTGTCATTTAACCCCATAAGCCCCGCGGTGTATTTTAATTTTTTTAACCAAACACTCCTTAAAGAATTTAGTATAAGTTTAATGTCTCAATTTTGAGGAAACCCTTAATTTAAAGTTGAAATGAGAAATTGGTATGGAAAGGGTAAAACAATAAATATTTTCAAGAAAAATATCATGAAAGGAGTAGGATCATTAAGCCTATATTGTGCCTATTCAAAATATCCTCAAATGTTGTCAAAAACTGAGAAAGGTGGCCTCTGGTAAATGTACTTCATAGGATTAAAATTAATACATGCTAACCTTGTATGCTTCCTGACATATTAGCTGTTGAACATGGCTGTAAATAGCCTTTTGTGTCCATTTTAGCAATTTTTCTGTGTTAGAGAAGATGATACTACTCGAAGGACACTGAGAACCAAAACCAATTTTTTGTTGTAAGTGTGAAAACATTTTTCCTTTAAAATGTCAGTTAACTTAGTTTGGTTCTGGATGTCCTAGGCCTATACAATGAATTTTCACAAAAAAACTACAAAAATGTCAAATCTGTAAAAATTACATAAAAATCGCAAGTTGATCATTTCCAAGTTCCGTTGTCGAATATTTTATCTTAAAGTATGAAAATGAATTTGAACTGATTTTGTTGTCATAGTGTATATTACTGTAACAGATGACCTCTAAACCAATGTGGAAAAAAAATTAATGCATTTACGAAATTGGTATGCCAAGTAAAATAAATTCACAGGAAAGTGCATAAAGAAAACTAACATACTGAAAAAGAATCATCTGCTGATATTTCTATTCAACAAGATTTGGGGTTCCCCTGTTGCCCGAAGGATATGCACATTGGTTCAAGGTATATGCTTACCTACTCTGGCACATATTTTTGTTATGGATTTTTTTAATGTTTTGATTTGATTGGAATAGATATCAGTTATCGGAATGGCCATTTGTAAAACTACAATTTACAGAAACATGGGTATTTTGATATTATTAAGAACTATAGTCGGTATTTTTGAAAAATCACTGAAGGAAACAGGTCATTGTTTGAGATAGAATGTTGAAAAGGGTTAATGAGGTATAATGTAATATTTCATGTGAAAGCACAGAGCTCTTTCTTGCTTATTGAGAAAATCCTTGCCTGATAAAAAACACTAATCTAAGATTGCATGATGTAGTACAATCTGTAATTTTTATTGTAAATACTTTATTTGAAAATAAAATGTTGTATGTCTAGTCTTTTCTAGAAGTTAAAAGGGTCACTAGGCAATATCAAAATCTAAAATCTGACCATTTTATTCAGACAATATGGCTATTTCTTAGTCTGTAAGAGTAATGCCGATTTTACCCTTCCACTGGGCATGCAAGTTTTGCCAGTGCCTGCACCAAGAGCTATTGTTGTTATTTACATGTGTATTGTGTCTTTTTTCAAGACAAGACAAGACAAGTTTATTTCAACTTAGGCACAGTATACGTGCTACAAGAGGACAAATATATAAATATATACACATTGGTTACAGAACAAGGCACATACATACATATAAATAAACATAAATATATAAAAACAAATAAAAAATAACTTTTATACATATTATACTATTTATGAAATTATTTTTTGGTGTTCTTGTTGTAAAGTTCTATTGAAATTTTCAGTCATTCATTTTCGTTTTAATTGTAGTGGCGCAAGACTTTTGTGAAGAGAAGATAAAAAAAGCCAGTATAAACTTTATTTTTTTCATAAATTTATTTCTAAAAACTTGACAAAAATATATTTAGATGTGTTTCAATATGTATTCCGACGATTACAACCGGAAAATAATATCCGGCTTGACTCTTTATTTATTTTTTTTGTTTACATGCAAGTTATCCCTAAAATAAATTAATTATGTTCACAAATAATCCATTTAAATCTTTTTAAATACTTCTTTTGGTATAAAACAATGATATTTTACATAATTAATATAGAACATAACTTTATATAAGTGTTATTCTGTGTTATTCTGTGAAATAACTTGTCGACTCTACAATATGGTCGCCATTACAAGACCACGCAATTACGATAACAGCTTTTAGGACACAAATCTTATCCATTATCGATTATTTATGAAATAATTACATTTAAATATGTTCAAAACATATTAAAAATCATATTTGCTTTATTTCCAATCTTTATTTATTCAATTATATAATTTTTTCATTAGTAGACTCTAGTAGACTTTAATCGACTTTAGTCGACTCTGTTTAGTATCACCCTACAAAGCTACCATTCGTTACAAGTATCAAATGTACAAAAGTACAAATGAATGAGCAATTTGTGAGAAACAATCTAGAAAACGGCAAATATTTCAATCTGACAACATTTTTGTATCAGAAAACATCCAACTACCACAGTATTTACAACATTTTTTCTGCAAAATCATCATTTTTTTAATATAAGCATAAAAATAATGGCAGCTTTGCATGTGTAATTATCACGGGGGGTCACTTCCTATATAGAGGTATATACAGACGTGCCGCTGGAATGGGCCTGTTTTTTGCAGTTGTCAACTATATGAATGGGTAGTAATTTTTGACATCATATATATACAACGGATGTTTGCGACATATGATATAAATGGGTCGTAAATTAACCCCAAATGGCAAGAATCTCTACTGGTTGCTGTAATCAATTAAGTATTTATCATTATTTGATGTTTAAAAACATTCCTGCTGTGAAATTAATGGTTTTCTGACTCCATTTACACATTTTTACTATACAGTTGGGTTCCTTATTTTTGGAATTTACTATATGAATGGGTCAATATTTTGTTGGGGGAACTATATGAAAGGGGGGTATTTTCAAAATGCCAGCGGCAGGCCTGTACCATATTCCACCTGAAGTGACCCCCCCCCCCCCCNNCCTGTGGTAATTATCTCCATAGTTTGCAGATAAATTTTTGGTATAAACCAACAAGCCGTCAGTAAGGCTGAGAATTTTACACAAAATTCCCATAGGACATTCCGGAACTGAAAAGGGGACCTTTCATCTTAATAAATTCTAGCCAAACTTGATTTAGAGTGTTCTAATAGTTTGTTGATTTAATGACAATAGCTTGTGGTTTTTATTTCTCAAAATGGCAGAAGCAAAAATCTATCAATGGAATTTTTAAGGGATAACATCTTTTATCCGAGCTTCAGTCAGGCAATAGTTGCTTTTTTAATTTTACGATTTCTGTAGTTGTCGGTCATTATTTTAGCTGCCCCGTGTTTGTTCATATATGTTGTAATTGCTCACAGGCTTGAGACACAAATGATTTTGTCGGACAACGGATGATTGTAATGTTTGTTGACGACCATGCATCCACGATAGCCTTGCTCGATATCTAGCTAAGAATTCAACTCAAACTTGTGCCATGAGTTGTCTTGAGACGGGAGCTCATTGTTGAAGGCCTCGTGGTGAATTCAAGATGAAGAAATAAAAGCGTTGTTTTTTTTGCTTGGTTATAGATGTAACACCACTAATTCCGTCTCCCGTTGCAATTGCATATGCTTCCGAGTTCGTTGAATTTTTATCTTCAGTTCAAATAAAATGACACATGTCTCATCTGAAAGACACATATTTCGGTAAATCAATTGACTTTAACTGAAACATTAGAAAAAACTGATTCCCGATAGGTCACAGCCTAGGGTTAAGTACTTCTTATCTGTGTTTTCACGAGAAAAATTCCTCAGCTTTCAATTTTGATAAATCTTTATTTTTCCACGAAATCGTATAAATTTACTCCATATCCTTTCATTGTTTATTCAAGTTATTACTCTGAAACCAAAAAATTCTTGAAATAGGAATCCAGTTTGAGCCAGCCAGGTATTTAAGCATGTGACCAAATCTGGTTCAGTCTGAAATCCGGTGGTATTTAAACAATAGAAAATGAACTATCGTTTAGAAAAGATAAAAATGTCGATTGCAATGTTTAACTCGTTACTAAGACCCGATAAAAGTTACTTATAACATGAAAATTTATATTCTGTTATGTGCATGTGACGTATCTTAATATTGACAAATGACAATTAAAAAAATATATATATTTTATACACGATAATTAGGAAAAATGAGTTTTTCGGTAATATATGGGGTTCCAAAGAGATTTGGATCTAGGCGTTTCTTTATCACAAAAATTTTCAGAAAAAATATACATTGGCATTACATATTTATCGTTTCATTTGCAAATTTTGGACTGGGTACACGCAGTGGTTTCGACGAAATAAAGTAAATAAAACGACCATTTCTTCCTCGCAACTGTCCAGTTTAAATAAACAAAATCGATTATTACTCACTAAGCACGTGGGGTCTTTGAATGGACTTCAACTGAAGGCACGCCTTTTTCTTTGATTGAACCAATGAAATCTTGTGTTGATGATTACCCTTTGACATTTTGGGTATAAAAGGAAAATGGCGCTGTTTCGAGACGATATAATTTTGCCTAGCAACATAGAATGCGTTTTGGATCTCGTCGCTGCTTATGCAAGAATAGTCACTAAATTGACCTATAAAAACGGTACGTTAAAAAATCTATCTGTACATATAATCTTGTCTGGGTACATGCATTTTAACGCCCGATAGCAATTGATTTTGACCAGTCTGTCCATTGAATATTTTCATCATGATAGTGAATTATGAAAGGAATTCGAATATTACCTCTTCTTGGAGGCAATTTTAATCACTTTTCAACTACAAAGTAAAGATGTGGGAATTGAATGACGTTTTCACTAAACATTGTATTTGTTTATTTCTTTTGAAATCTTGACATTTTGTCGATTGTTTATTTTCGTCGCCATGCTCTTAAATTTGTTCCGAAGACTATATGAACACAAAAGATTTTTTCTAGAAGGGAGATAATTTTATACCACTAGATTTCCCGCTGGGTTGTAATCTTATGATCGATAGTTAATTAAGGCGCCGTTGTTATTTACAAACACACATTTTTTGGGGAAACTATAGTGAGTTCCAGCCACTTTGACCTTGGCTTTGGAATCAGCAGACTAAAAATTAATTGTCCCAGGTTATCTATAAGCATGTGACTAAGTTTGCATGATATTCAAGTTGTTCTCGAAGATCATTTCTTGAAATTTGAGACTATTTTCAGCTTTCCTTGACTTTAGTCGTAGCGACCACAAACTAAATGGGATTAGTTCACATATGACCAAGTTTGGTTTTGATAAATTTGTCATCATCAAACCAATATTTTCTTGAAACTGACCACTTTGATATTTATAGATGCAATTAAAAGACTATAGGATTCGGTGTCAAGTAATAAGAAAATATGTTAGCTCATTTCGGTTTGATCTGGTGCTGGATAGTCAAGTTATTATCAAGAGGACAAAGAAATAACTTTGTATGAAGCTTCTTTGACATTGACTTTGGTGATGTGAATCAAGAATCAAAAGTTTCTATCTCAGGTAAAAATCAAATATGTTCACAACCAAGATTGATTTTGAACCGATGATGGATGCTCCATTTTTAGCTCACCTGGCCTAGAAGGCCATCACTACGCGTCCTTCGGCCGCCCGTCCGTCTGTCAACAATTTCAAAAATCTTCTCATATGAAACCACTGGGCTGGGCAAAATATAACAAAACTTGCCAAGTTGGCCTGAATCATCACCAGAGTATGGCTTCTCAAAATTGTGTTCGATTAGGCGACAGGTCAAGCAACATGGCCACCGTTGCTAAAAATAGAACATAGGGATAAATTGCATTTTTGGCCAATAACTCGAAAACCGTTACAGACATGAAACAATCTGACATAGGGAAAAAATGATCAGCATGATGATATCTACCTACCTAGCAATTTTGAAGAAAATCTAAAATCCATCTTGGAGTTATGGCCTCTTTTCCGTAAAATTTTTGCATTTTTTTTTTATTTCAAAAAGTGTAACAGATAGAGGCCAAATGTAAAATTGCAAAAATGTTTAGCATATCAAGATCTACACATCCTGAAATTTTGAAGAAAATCCAAAAACCCTTGGAGGAGTTATTGCCCTTTTCTCGCAGAATTTTCAAAATTTTCATATTTTTCGTCTTTTATTTTCCAAAACTATAGAAGATGAACAAGTGTAAATTGATAAAAGGGGTCATAAAACGTTTACCTTGTTGTGGGGACTTCAAAACTGGTGTTGAAAATTGTTCGTTGACCACCATTTTCAAAATGGCCACCAAAAAAGGCGGGAAAATTCAACATTGTCCGATTTCAACAAAATTTGATTTCGAAATAGATATTCATGTTAACTAGTCCGCCGTTCCACAATGCTACGCTCGTTAGTGTAGCCAGCGTAACACAACAGGAACCCAGTTTAGATATTCATGTTGCTACTTCAAAGCCGGTAATTGAAAATTGTTCGTTCATCGCCAAAAGGCGAGAAAATTCAAAATTGTCAGATTTTAATGAAATTTGGATTCCAAATAGGTATTGATGTCGGAACTTCAAAACCAATGTTACTGAAAATTATTTATTGACCGCCATTTTCAAAATGGCTGCCAAAAAAGGCGGGAAAATTCAACATTGTCCGATTTCAATGAAATTTGATATCCAAGTGGATATTGATGTCGTTACTTTAAAACCAGTGTTGAAAATTGTTTGATGACCGCCAATTACAAAATGGCCGATAAAAGGCGGGAAAATTCAACATTGTCCGAAGTAGTGAATCTCATCTCTTTGGACCCATAAGGCCAATGTTAAATTTCATTTTTTCCATCCCCCATGCAATCAACCATGACTTATACTTTCAGACCAGTCTTCCAGCGTCCTGAACGTAGAGCACCGCAAACGTAGTGTAGCTGTGTGAGAGTAGTGGGACGCGGGGGGACGTTGTTTTCAGTACCGCCCTACCCATTCCATAACTTATTTAGTTTTTATGTACTTANTTTCTAAATTAAATGATGCATTTAAAGTATCTTCTCAATATTTTTTCTTTTCTAATATATTTATTTTCTATTTAGTGCGCCTCATCTGCATTGCAAGATATTTCTGTTTTCCCTGTCATGTGTATCGCAGTTATTCTCTTTTCGTTTTTTGGAATTTGCTCGTCAAATTACTTATTTTTAATCAAAGGTAGTTCACGGATATCAACCTTTAAAATCTAATCACCTTTTGATGTTTATTGTCTTGTTGTTTTATTCGGTAAAATTTATTTAAAAGCATTCTTCGGAACCTTCTTTCTTAGCGGGTTTAAATTCATACTATAAATATTTTGTGTTATAGGACCGGCGAACAAGAAGAAAACTTGTACCTGTAATTAGCAGGGGAGGCAACGTTGATTGTTTTTTTTAGTCAGAAAGACCCTCTATTGACATAATTAAAATTAGATCAAAGCAAATTTCTACAGTACAAGCCGTTAGTCTATTGTTTGCCAATTAGTGTTTGATTGTTTGATGTATAAAATAGATGACTAACTTTAGTAATCATTGAAATTGACAATGCTTTCCGAAGAAAAAAAATAACAAGCCAGAAAGGTTTCATTGAAAACCTATGTTGCAGGTTCTCATCCCATTTTAAACGAAATGTTTATACATTATCAATTACAATGATCCGAGTACTCGAGTACTCGCGAGTATTTGTACCAAGTACTCGAGTATTGAATTCGAGACATTTTGCCATCCCTAATATTTACAGTTTACAACTGGATGATTTACTCTTTAGTTACAGTATAACTGATGCATACAGGAAGCAGATTATACTCTCTCTTTGGGAGTACCTGATAACACTTTGTTTTTTAAATTACACTATTGATGTTCATTTCTTACGTTGTTCATTTGTTTATGTTATTTCTTGCTGTGTTTTGGGCTCAATTATTAATTTGTGTTGATCTTCAATTTTGAGTTGTCCCTGGATAGCTATAATAATGTATTGGATTTTTAATTTTGAAATTTTCTCTTTGTTTCAACATTAGGATTCTGATGTATAAAGCAGGAATAAATCATTTCCTACTACCACCATTTATAAAATGTATATTGTCCAAACAATGAACACATAAAAGGTGTCTGGATGGTATGAAACAATAAATCTCGGAAACAAAAGCTTAATTTGCACTTTCTTTAAACATGTATTGGGAAAAGTAAATACCAATTCTAAATCAACAAGTGATTGATTTCTGTGACCCTTACCTCATGGCAGTTGCATTTATTCAAATTGTTTAGCCTCATCAAGTTCTTCATTATGATGTTACGCTTGCTTTCATTTAGAATGTCAAAACTCCCAGAGTAGTATATTGTTGCTCTATCATCCTTATCCAGTATGTGGTTCTCTGCAATCATTTTGTAATGTGTATTTGAAATTTCCAACATAGTGAAGAACACCTGTGGGAATGAATAAAAAGCATAAAAATACACAGTATATCAATAGTGCAATAACAATTACAAAAGGCTACTTGAGGAAGGTAGACCTGGGACAGCATAAAATTTCCACTGGTATAATTTTTCCTAAATTTACAGTATCTAATATGTACATGTTCACACATACTTGGAGAACGATACTTTACATTTTAATATGCAATTTTTGATTTTTTTACTTCTGCATTTTCTGTTTAGAGTTCCATAAAGATGCCCTGTTTATCATTATTACTTTGTCCATTCTGATTCAGAAAAAGCATTTCGTTGTACTGGTATAAAATAAGGGAGAGACCAGAGAAAACAAGATGTGTTTGTGAAACACTACATATGCCCCCAGATTCTACAGTAATATATATGAAAATACCCAATTTTACCCCTTTTTGACCTCTGTGACCTTGACCTTTGACCTAATTTTTTGTATATTTATGTTCATATTGACAAGACCTATACACTTGCCAAATATTAAAAGTCTATCTTTTTACTAGTAATACATAGTTCAAAAGTTGTTTATTACCATAAAAAACACCCAATTTAACCCCTTTATTCCGAAACAGATGAAGCCCCTTTGGGCTTCTTGTTTATTGAAATGGCTTTAATTGTAAAAAGTATCTGTTTAAACATGCTATAAGAAATCTACAGAAAAATACTGCATCAAGATCTGTCACAAAAATTAAAAATTCATTTTTAGCTCACCTGGCTATGCCAGGGTGAGCTTTTGCCATCACTTGGCGTCAGTCGTCTGTCGTCCGTCCGTCCGTCCGTCCGTCCGTCCGTCCGTCCGTCGTAAACTTTTCTTCAAAAATCTTCTCCTCTGAAACCACTGGGCCAATTTAATCCAAACTTGGCCTGGGTCATCACCAGGGTATGTAGTTTAAAAAATGTGTTCGGTTAGTCCGAGGACCAAACAACATGGCCACTGTTACTAAATAGAACATAGGGGTAAATTGCTGTTTTTGGCAAATAACTTCAAAACCGTTGCAGATATCAAAAATCTGACATGCGGTAGAATTGTTCAGAATGACAAGATCTATCTGCCCTGCAATTTTTAAGAAAATCGGAAAAACCGTCTCAGAGTTATAGCCCTTTTTCCGTAAAATTTTCAAAATTTATGCATTTTTTATTTTTTATTTCAAAAACTGTAACAGATAGAGGTGAAGTGTAAATTTGAAAAATGTTCAGCATATCAAGATCTACATACTCTGAAATTTTGAAGAAAATCCAACTGCCTGTGTTGTAGTTATTGACTTTTTTCACCAAAAAATTTTTTTTTTATTTCAATGCCATATGGTTAGGGGGTATTTCCCCTTAAATTCTGCTTTCAAATCTTCTTTGGTTTACTTTTCTCTTTTGAGTTTAAGAGAAATTTCCTGCTATCACTTTATTAGAAATAATTATTTGCTACATAATCAAGAGCAAAAAGTGTTTTTGTACAAATTTTAACATTTTTTTGCAAATATACTTTAATAAACTATACTTATTTCACAATTTAATAATAATTGTATATAAATATACATGTATATTGTTTTATTTATTCCTATTTGCTTGCCCATAATGCAAGTATCTTTCTCAGTTGATATAGAGAGGCATCTAAGCTTCAATGCCTGTATAACGTTAAAGCTGACTGCATGGCCATGCCATGGAGCTCTTCTTGTCATTAGTGGTCTTGTCATTAGTGGTCTGTCCATTGTAAACTTTCCATTCAAACATCTTCTCTGAAACCACTGGTCAAATTGGAACCAAACTTGGGCACAATGGTCCATAGGTGGCCCCATTAAAAAATAAAGGGCTATGCCGAGCGCAGCATGATACGACCGCAGCATGTCGACCACTGAAATTTCAACAAAGGTAGTTTAAAGTGAATGTGGACACAGTAAAGAGCTTGACACAATAATTAGATGGACACAAAAAGAAGCCAGACACAGTTATTAGCTAGAAACAAAATAGGGAAAAAACCCTTTTGATTACTTACTGATAAAAAACCATAAGAGCTATGCAAAATATGTACTATCAACTAAAACTTTACATCCATAGAAATTCAAAGAAAAAATCCATCGAAATCTGATGCAAAATAAAGATATGACACATTTAGAAAAATTGCAATTTTGCCCCTTTGACCCCTTGTAGCTCCGAAACAGTAAGAGCTACAAAAAATCCGTTGACATACTACTGAAAGCTTATATCAAGAGGAATCCAAAGAAAAAAATCCCATCGAAATCC
>MJUU01051577.1:56471-90395 GCA_002080025.1 Modiolus philippinarum | reverse complement strand
GAAAAGGACTTGAATGTGAAACTATGTCGCAGATTTTCTAAGTTCACTGAACCATGCAATTGAGGTCAAGGCAACATGACAGGTGTCAGACTGCCATGTATCCATATAGATCTCACTATAGACCAAATATGACAAGTCTAGATATTATAGTTCCTGAGAAAAGGACTTGAATGTGAAACTATGTCGCAATGTTTATGTGCTTATTGAACCATGAAAACAAGGTCAAGGTCATCTAAAATATATGCTGCTGGAAAGGTTATCACTTGGTGGTGCTGTGGACCAAAGATGATGTTTGTATGTATTACCCTTGAAAAGTTATGAAGGTTTTAGAAAAAAGTTTACGCCGCCGCCGCCGTCGCCTTCGCCGTCGCCGGATTGCTATACCTATGTCTCGCCTTCAGCGACTTTCGTCGCAGGCGAGACAAAAACATATGATAAAAGAAACTGTTTTGTATTATTTCAGTGATAAAGTGATGCAAATTTGTATTATTAGAAAAGGGGGATTCGAAACACCAATCATGTTAAACAGATTAGCTCTTTTCTTCAAACATTAATTAAAAGTTACAGTTGTAAACTTGTTGACCCAACGTTTTGTGTTTGCCAAAAATTGGCTTTAACATCTAAAAGTCAGTAGTGCATGGAAACACCGGATGCAAGGACACCGGTTCTCACACTGTAACTATCTCTAGTGTAGAAATATCGCTTTTGCGGAATCTATATTTCTTACATGTCTGGCTCTTTCATAGCTTTCTGCAAAACTTCTTTGACAGTATTCTTTAAACTCTCAAGATTATATCTTTCAAATAGTTCATCTATAACTGTACTAAACTGCACATAGTTCCTCATTTTCTCAATATACATTTTTTGCTCCTCAAATAAGTCTTCTTCTTCCTCCAATGTTGCCATGTCCAAATCTATTAGTTTCTGCATCACTATTAAAGGACTGCGAAGATAGTTTGTGTCATAATAAATATGCAAGTGTTTTTTTACTTGCTCTTTTGTCCACTCAGATACCCAGCAATCCAGCTCATCCACAGAATCACGTTTTGTGTATGTTTTCCTCGTTGATACAGTAATTTCATCAGATGAGTCCGACATAGTGGCTCGTGCACTACGCCTTATTTCAGGTTCGACTGGTACCCAATACTCGAAATGAAGGGAAAATCATGTTATCTGCATCCAGTCAGAAAAGCTACTGGAAATCACCTAAATACGCCCAATAACCAAAATGGAACAACATTTTTCGTAGGTAAGGATGTCCTTGTCTAACGTGACGGTATCCAAATTACACCAGTTTTTCAAGTTTTTTCCCTATAATTACAAAAACTGCAAACCATCGTAATAAATTCACAATCTATTTATTATTTGTACCATACCTTTACTTTGTGCATAGTCATAAAATTTTGGTTCAAAGCTTCTTTGAATATAATTCTTGTCACGGTAAACTTGCCTGAAATGCACGGTATTTCCGTAATATTTGCACCAAGGAGTTCCCAAATTGCACCAATTTCGGAAAGTTGTTGTTTTGTTGCTTAACTTTGTTGTTGATTTTCTGTTTCAACGTCTTTGAATATGCAGTTATGTATGGGCAAGTGTTCAGAACTTAAGGTTAAATGTCCCCTTTTCAGCTCAATGTTAAACCTATGGAAATTTTATAAACTTGTGATCTCCTGCCTTAACGGATTGTTGGTTCTTCACCAAACTTCGATTGCAAACAACTGTTTCATTTATGCCGCATACAAAGCTACTATTCGTTTCAAGTATCATCAACAAATGAATGAGCAATTCAGTGTGAGAAACAATCTATAAAACGACAAATATTTCAACCTGACATTTTTGTCCAAGAAAACACCCAACTACCACAATATTTACAACAGTTTTTCTGCAAAATCATCATTTTTTTAAATATAAGCATAAAATAATGATAGCTTTGCATGTGTAATTATCTCCATAGTTTGCAGCTTGAATTTTTTGTATAAACCAACAAGCCGTCAGTAAGGCTGAGGATTTTACACAAAATTCCCATAGGACATTCCGGAACTGAAAAGGGGACCTTTCATCTTAATAAATTCTAGCCAAACTTGATTTAGACTGTTCTAATAGTTTGTTGATTTAATGACAATAGCTTGTGGTTTTTATTTCTCAAAATGGCAGAAGCAAAAATCTATCAATGGAATTTTTAAGGGACAACAATATATTTCAGTTCTTTTATCAGAGCTTCAGTCAGACAATAGTTGCTTCTTTAGTTTTACGATTTCTGTAGTTGTCGGTCATTATTTTAGCTGCCCTGTGTTTGTCTACGTATATTGTAATTGCTCACAGGCTTGAGACACAAATGATTTTGTCGGATAACGAATGATTGTAATGTTTGTTGACGACCATGCACCCACGACTAAGAAAGACATGGACATAGCCTTGCTCGACATCTAGCTAAGAATTCCACTCAAACCTGTGCCATGAGTTGTCTTGAGAAGAGCTCATTGTTGAAGGCGTCGTGGTGAATTCAAGATGAGAACAACAATAAAAGCGTTGTTACTTTGCTTGGTTATGTAACACCCCTAATTCCGTCTCCCGTTGCAATTGCATATGCTTCCGAGTTCGTTGAATTTTTATCTTCAGTTCAAACAAAATGACACACGATTAATCTGAAAGACACATATTTCGGTAAATCAATCGACTTTAACTGTAACATAAGAAAAAAACTGATTCCCGATAGGTCACAGCCTAGGGTTAAGTACTTATTGTCTGTGTTTTAACGAGAAAAATTCCTCAGCTTTCAATTTTGATGAATCTTTATTTTTCCACGAAATCGAATAAATTTACTCCATATCCTTTCATTGTTTATTCAAGTTATTACTCTGAAACCGAAAAAGAATCCAGTTTGAGCCAGCCAGGTATCATATAGCATGTTACCAAATATTGTTGTAATCATATGACCGATAGCTAATTAACTTGTCATTTACAAACAAACATTTTTTTTTAAACTATAATAGTGAATTCCAGCCACTTTGACCTTGGCTTTGGAATCAGCATACTAAAAATTGATTGTCTCAGGTTATCTATAAGCATGTGACTAAGTTTGCATGATACTCAAGTTGTACTCGAAAATCATTTCTTGAAATTTGAGACTATTTGCAGCTTTCCTTGACTTAAATAGTCGTAGCGACCACAAACTAAATGGGATTATATCATTATAGCAAGTTCACATTTGACCAAGTTTGGTTTTGATAAATTTGTCATCATCAAACCAATATTTTCTTGAAACTGCAATCTTTATTAACCACTTTGATATTTATAGATGCAATTAAAAGACTATAGGATTCGGTGTCAAGTAATAAGAAAACACGTTAGCTCATTTCGGTTTGATCTGGTGCTGGATAGTCAAGTTGTTATCAAGAGGACAAAGAAATAACTTTGTATGAAGTTAAGTCTTTTTGGCGATGTGAATCAAGAATCAAAAGTTTCTATCTCCCGCCAAAATCAAATATGTTCACAACCAAGTTTGATTTTGAACCGATGATGGATGCTCCATTTTTTAGCTCACCTGGCCTAGAAGGTCATGTGAGCTTTTGCCATCACTAAGCGTCAGTCGGCCGTCCGTCTGTCTGTCAACAATTTCAAAAATCTTCTCTTCGGAAACCACCGGGCTGGACAAAATATAACCAACCTGAATCATCACCAGAGTATGGCTTCTCAAAATTGTGTTCGATTAGGCGACAGGTCAAGCAACATGACCACCGTTGCTAAAAATAGAACATAGGGATAAATTGCATTTTTGGCCAATAACTCGAAAACCGTTACAGACATAAAAAAATCTGACATAGGGAAAAAATGATCAGCATGATGAAATCTACCTACCATGCAATTTTGAAGAAAATCTAAAACCCATCTTGGAGTTATGGCCTCTTTTCCGTAAATTTTTGCTTTTTTTCATTTCAAAAGGTGTAACAGATAGAAGCCAAATGTATCCTCAATCATCCTCAATTTGACGACTTAGTCCAAAACCCCCTATCTCTTATATAGGGGGTTTTGGACTAAGTCGTTACAACAGCATGATAGAGTAATTCCTGACACTTCCGAAGCTAAAGTAGGTAAAAAAAGAATGAAATAAGAACATTTTGAGGATTTTTCATAAAAGACGAAAAAATAACAAAAAGGGGGGTGGTCCTTGCCACAAGCGCCTGTGAATCAGTTTGCGAAATACAACCGTGGACAAGTAAGGGACGACAAATACCCAAACTAGCTACATTGGAGTCAACTGATATAGGGAAACGCAATCGTTTCTTTATTCCCGGTTGCCATGGTAGCTTTAGGAATCCGTCAAACTGTATTTTAAAAAGGTCGGAATCTGATCCTATCAGCTTTCTCTGGTATTATTACCTATCCTGAGGGCTTCCGGGTATAATTATATATCTACGGCCCGAACACTAATGAAACTGTTTTGGCGCAGCTTTAAACCAAAGATTGTTTGAATATTTCATAAAATATCGTGTAGCAGGTAGAAATTTAATATTTTGATATAAAGCATCTTTTACAATTTATAAATGTATCCATACACACGGGTATGGATTCGTTGCTCCTAGGGATGCCAGAATGATTTGTAAAACTAATTGTGTGTATATATATTTGTCAATGTAGACAATACAGTACAATGAGGTGAGCTTAGCAGGGTGTAGTACATTTTATCCCAGATTAAACAATCATTCCAATTATTTAATTCTTTGTTACATATATATATGCCCAATAAATGTATTGATGGCTATAAACCGGGAAGCTTTTTTAAAAAGCTTAACTTGTATTCTCTTGAATAGATAGTATGCACTGATCGAGTATATGAAAATGGCTGCCAAAAAGGCGGGAAAATTCAACATTGCCCGATTTCAATGAAATTTGGTATCCAAGTGGATATTGATGTCGTTACTTCAAAACCAGTGTTGAAATTGTTAGGTTGGTTCCCGCTGCAATATTCAGTATGCCTTCGTCATATACAAATATTCATATGGGCGCGGGTACCAGGCTATGAAAATTGTTTGATGAATGGCCGCCAAAAAAGCGGGAAAATTCAACATTGTCCGATTTCAATGAAATTTGGTTTCCAAATAGGTATTGATTTCGCAACTTCAAAACTGATGTTGAAAATTGATCGTTGAAGGCCATTTTCAAAATGGCGACCAAAAAGGGCGGTAAAATTCAACATTGTTCGATTTCAATAAAATTTGGATATTGATGTTGCGACTTCCATACCGATGTTGAAAATTGTGCGTTGACCGCCATTTACAAAATGACTTCAAAGCTGGTGTCGAAAGTGGTCCTTAGCAAGAACGTTTTTGTCAAAGACTTATACAACCCTATTAAGCTGAGTTCTTGGCGAACAGTTGAGGTAAGAAGAGTTCTCGTATAATTGGTTTAGTCCGGTTGGATAATGTTTAGCCCGGTTGAGAAAAGTGTAAACAAATTTCTTATTTCAAGTAAGATTGGATAAAGTTTTATCCCGGTTTAGGGTAATGTTTAAGTACGTTAAATAACATTTACCTGTACCTAAACGTTACCCAGCTTAATAGGGTTGTTTTACGTCCTTGGCCCAACAAAGAAATATAGTAAAATATGATCAGACTTTAAATACAGTTCAAGCCATGATATTTGTGGTGTTCGAGTTACCAAAGATCAACTGTATAACTTACAATGTAAGCTTGATTGTGGCAACTGAAAGCCAGGTGAGAGATACAGGCTCCTGGGAGGGGAGCCTCTGGTTGAAAGGTCAGTCTATTTTTCACACTCTAAGCGAATAGCACAGTCAAAATAAATAGGATTCTGTATCATGTGATAATTTAGCACGTCACAAGGTGTGGTTTTCATTTGATGCTGTTTATAAAAATATATTAATTTGTTTGAATTTCATTTTATTTTTAGTCATTTGCCCTTGTCCTTGGCGACAACAGTATCAAATTGGATTGGATCCTACGTAGTGAAGCATATGACCAAGTGCTTTAATTTAATGCTTGATAGTTCAGCTATCATCAGAATAACCTTTATTTTCTGAAATGACAGTCATTTTTAGCAATATTCGCCGAGGCCTTTGGTCTAGAAAAAAGGACTGCTTAACTTTTAAAGTTTTTAAATGAATTCCTTCCGTTATAGATTCCTAGTATACCCGAAAACATTCTGAAAAACAATCAGAATAAATGGGAACCAGGTAACACGAACTCAAAATCCTTACGTATCTAAAATTCACACAGCCAGAAAACGAGGATGGATATTATAATTCATTATGATGGCAAAAACTTATTTAAATAGGGGTAAGTTATAACGATAATTATCGTAATTTATCATATGTTTAGTAATAAATACAGACGTTTTGAATATGTGATACAGTGCAAGACGTTCATTCCGTATTCACACTATGACGCCATACCCTTATCGCATGGCTTACCTTTTATCGCATGGTTTACCCTTTATCACATACCCTTTTTCGATTTTTTTTCTTCAATTTTTCTTTTTTCTTATTAAAAAAAATTTTGGGGGGTTAAAAATTTTTTTTGTGGGGGAGGGGCAATTTGGGGGGGGGGGGATAGATTTGTGTGGGGTGAAATTGTTTTGTGAGGATCATTAAAAAAAAATCTAGCAAACTTTTTTCCTTTACATGTTAGATTTAGTCCAAAACTTCTAGACCTTTCCGCCCATTTTGAAATTTTCCTCTTCACAAAGTACATGCATTTTCTCTTACCGATTTCATTTTTTGACAGTATCTTTCGGATCAGTAGTCCTCTGTTTAAATATATGATAAACTGTATAATACATGGCAAAATGTATATAAAATGCCAGAGGCCCTCGTGCTGATATTGGTAACTCGGGATGATACGGCATGTGATACGGATTTTGCCTTGTATTATTCCCTTTATATCAAATTGTAAATAAACTATATTCATAAAAGCTGTGCCAGCTATAAATAAAGCGCACACATGATCCAATTCCAATTCAAATATCATACACCTTGAGCTGTCTTATTGACACTTGACAGCAATACCCACAAACATATAAATTCGAGAAGAAATGGTTTTGATAGAAATTTCATTGATTACTTTTTCACCCCTAGATTATCAGAGCAAAGACATCCTAGCTCAACAAATGAAAGCTGAAAAACAGTCAAAGGATATAAAAGAATATAGCCATCTTGAATCGATGAAATAACAACGAGTCTGGCAACTGACTCCGTCTGAGTAAAGGAAAATTAATGAGAAGTTGCTGGAGATTAGAAAATCTAGAAAGTCGTCTACAGGAGGAATTTCATTACTCTCCTACCAGAAGCAATTGCTAAAAGAAAAGAGCACTTACATAAAAGAAGAAAAAAAAATCATTCGCATAAAATAAAACTCAAATCAACTCTCTGTTTAGCTCAAAAAGTGTAAAACAAAAACTGGACAAGACGACCTTTATTCCACATTGTTAAGCTAAACATCTAGGCTAAAATGACAAATGTCCACCTTCCTCCAAAAAATATGTACATTCTAATAGTTAGTCGTAAAGATCACCAGAGTTGGCAAATTCATACCACTGGATGGAAAATGGAGTAAGATCCTTAGCTTTAAAAAAGGAAAACTGCAATAAAAGATTCATTTCCTTTATAGAAAGAGTTAGAGAAGATTGTGCATGCAATTATGTCAGTGAAGAGATATAGACGTGAACGCTCCCCGATGAAGAACCCAATCGATGTTCAATGGAGCAAAATACTTGCTCACACTACGTCTTGCAGGTTGAACCGATTTGCAGTGTCTTTTTCAACCATACTGTATTAATCTGTGAGAAGACTCATTGGTCAGAGGAAACGACAGTGACAGTGAATTCCTTCCCGATTTTTCAGTTATGCTACCACTGTTGTTTCAGATATTCTACCATTGTCGAATGACATCAATTGCTGCTTGGCAACTGATCTTCAACGTTAGAAAAATATAGGTAAGGCCTCGGAAAAAGGAGATTAAAAACATCTGCGTAGTTTTGAAATTCAAAAGAGTGGCTGTTAGCAGTAAAGTAAATACTCGTAAAGACAATCCTTGTTATCCCTTGCAATGCGAACCTTCCTGATCTAAAAGAGCTGCTTGACGATAAATAATATAATCAATGGCTAGGTCCAAGGAAGTAATCCAAGTACCTGCATGGTATCAGAAAACCTCGCTTGAATCTGAAGTGAAGAATTACTATTTGACACGGACAAAAACATATTGTATGCGTTGAGATCGAAAAGGTCTCATGCCAATAGAAAACCAAGGAAATACGAGATTAACCCCTGGATCCAGGTGAGATTTGTGAACCTCCTCTTTTCCTGCTTGCTTCAAAAAGTAAATACTTGCCCCGAAAAGGAATCTTTGAAAGTCTACTTCAAAGGACCCAGAGTTACTAAGAATCAACAATGAATTGAACATGGAGGTAAAAACAAAATATCTCCGAATAGAATCAGCAAGGCCCAAAGTCCATGAGCCAAAAAGATAAAGCAGATGAAGGCCATGAAGGAAACCGGAAAAACTGTCAAACACTATGGTCTTGACTTGATGCAGGCATTTCAAAAGAAATGACGGAAACGTTAAAACCCTTTATGAAACATCCATCGACATAACCATAGAACATGTAGTTCTCATTTCCCGCCGATCAGAAAAAGGGACGAGACTTTTAGTAGCTCTAACTTATAGATTAATAAAAGAAAATGTGTCTATGGGACACGGATGCCCCTGCCATACAGATATCGGCAAACAGGAAGTAGATAAGTGACAGACCTGAAAAGGGGAGACACGGTACAACTCATCATACTAAAGCTTCAGACCAAATTTCAAATCATTACTGCATACACAAGCTGAGAAATCCTTGACGAAAATTTTCGGACGTACGTACGGACGAACGTACAGACGTACGGACAAGGGTAAAACTTAATGCCCCCGTCGCCTAACGGCGGGGGCATGAAATAGATACGGAATTCTTCTCCCACTTGTGTTAAGGAAGGACTTATCATCGAAAATGGCTTCTGAAACAACGGTAGTAGAATACCGAAGGAACAAAGCACAAGATTACATAAATCAAAGTCCAGAGGCAAGGCAAAATCAAGAACACCAGGAGACGGAAGACCACAGACACTACATGCCCACAAAACACACAACCACTACATATACAACACAAAAGACTAAAGCACTTACAGTGTGAACTCTCAAAAAAACAGAGTGACATCAGGTGTTCCGGAAGGGTAAGCATGTCCCGCTCTGTATACAGTACCCGTCACACTGTCAGTGGGTCAATCCAGGGTAAAGTCAAAACCGGTAATGTCAAATCCGGGAAGACGTGAATCTAGCTGAAAATGTCAGTTTTCATTTGTAAAACCGACATTTTATATCTATCTATGATGTCGTGGTGACGGCCATAGAATAAGTAACAAGGGCTGAACATATCCCTGACTCGGCAGTGCTTTTGCTCTTTCCACAAAGTCACTGTATGAACTGCACGCTCTACAGTAACGAATTAATTGTGAAATATACACTGAAAGTTTTTTAGGGATGCATTGATGCAACATTTTTACAAACAACATTTTCTTGAATAACCTGAATCATGTGAATCGGTTTGCAGAGGCCCCGGCTACATGTGCGTCCCCAGGTGGTGGATAGGGGAATGCCCTGTCTATGTGGGATAGTCGGGTCATAATATGGAAAGCGAACCATAGTAGCCAAGCTGTGTAGAGAAACTCAAAAACCCGTTTCAAAAGTTACATCCACAGAACCATCCAAATGATTAGAACTTCAGTTGACCTCCAGAACAATGTCTACAGCTGTAGTTTATCACATTAAAGTAAACGCCTAAAGCCATATACTTCAACAAGAAATGGATGTCGACAAAACAGAAAACGGGGTTTGCCTTCATTGTTTATGAACATTGAATAGGCACGTGCAAAACATTTTGATTGATACCCCCTCTTACCATTTAAAGTAATGGGGAAAATCATAATAACAGTTCGATAAACAACTAAATCCAAACACTCACAAGATTGTGGAATCGCTAAAGAATGTCATAATGAAGGACATTTTCGCTATTGCAAGCTAGGATGTTGCAGCGATCGATAGATCAAGGTGAGCTCATTATAAAATGGACACGTCCAGGACATATTAGATCAAGTAGTTCCGGCAAGAATACTTTCACTGATACTACCGATGTCTACTGAAATACATGAAGACTCTTTACCAAACCCTTCAGGGAGTTTTGAGTTTGATTTTTCTTCTATAGTGCGACAATGTTTACCAGCAGACTAGATTCCTTGAGTTAGACGGCAGTTTAGCGGCGAGCACTCTTTGACCCTTCTTTCAAAATAACGTTTTGTCATATGCTTTTTCTGTTCCAAGATAGTGGTCGTTGAGTTAATAGTCTACTTGTATTTGGTTTTATTCGCATGTTTATGATACTATAGGGAAACGGGATAGAGAAAGGGGAGGTTTGGGTACCCATAAACCGGTTTAACCCTACCACTGGCTTTTGCTAGTGCCGACACCAAGTTCGGCTATCCCGAGTTCCGATCGTTATTTATGTTTGTCTCTTGTTTTCATTATTTTTTTTCTGGTGCAATTTGCTTGTAAATTGTGGCATGTGATTGTAGTTCCTGGCCATTGTAGGTGTTTGCTGTTATCCTGTTTTTGTAATTTTGAATGAATTCCCAAGTTCAAAAGGATATATACCTCCTTGGAAAATTGAAAATGAAAAATCCTCGAGTTTGCGCACATCTACATATTGTGTCTGCAACATATAAAATGTCATGAAATTGTGTTGAACAGTGAAGAGGATTGATAATTGATGAATTTTACTATATATAATCAACGAAGGGATATGGAGTCAAAACTCTGGTGTAAATTACTTTTGGGGTGTAAAAGAATTCTATTGAGCTGTTAGAAATATCACATTCAATACAAAACCAGCCTCATCTATTGACAGTTATGATTTTTTTTTCTATATTTTATACAAGGCTTCCACATAATTAGATTAAAACTAAATTGGGACAACTGATCTTTTTAATTTTCTGGTCTGCAGTTCATTTGTTGCAATTAAAAGCAAGGATTGTTTTCTGATATTACTTACAACAACCATTGCTCCTAGACACGTGATGATTCGATTAAGGCACTTTATCTTTTGCTTTTTTTGGTTCGTTTTGGCAGTTGTTTATCAACAGGTTATTGAATTTCCTATGGTTACAAATTGTGCACCTCTCATTGCAGATCTTTTTCTGCTCTGTTGCGAACGTGACTTCATGAAAAAACTACAAAATGGGCTGTAAAAACAAAGATCAACTTATTTCAATTTTCAATGATAATAGCAGTTATATTGACGATATCCGTAAAATGGACAATTCCCATTTTTTTATTATGCCGATATCATTACCAAGAAGAAGCGAAACTTAATAAAGCCAACAATGGTTTCTTCATGATCTATCTATCATCATTGACTCTGGTGAAACAAAAACTAAATTTACGATAAAAAGTATTATTTTGATTTCAGTAATACTAATTTCCGTTTTCTTGACGGCGACCTTCCTCTAGCTCCATCCTACAGGGTTCATATTTCTCAACTGTTACGTGCGAATATTTAATGAACATACGCTAACTTTAATATCCAAGCTTTTACAAATAGATTACAGTTTTCATACGTTGTCAAATACATTAAAAAGTTTCATAGAAGATATGAACATTTGTATCAAAATATAATGTCACTCGTAAACAGCTTTTTACTAGCTGCATTTCTGATCCTCGATTTTACGGAAAAGTTTTTAAAAATGCCAGAAACTGATTAAAAAACTGAGACGTAACATACATTCCTTACGTAATAGGGAATATCGACAAGATATTCTGCATGTGTCTATTAAATTGGCTCTAGGATCTCTTGACCTGAGAGCTTTACACTCACACTGGCCTCTAAATGAGACTGCCGATGTCTACTGAAATACATGATGATTCTTTATCAAACTCTTCTTGACGTTTTGAATTTGATTTGTATCCCGTACAGCGATAGTGTTTAACCAGCAGACAAGACTCCTTGGGCTAGCCAGCAGTTAAACGGCGAGCACTCCTTGACCTATCTTTCAAAATTACGTTTTGTCCCTTTTCTTTTTCAAGATTATGGTCATGGAGTTAGTAGTCTACCTGTTTTGGTTTTTGTTTTCGTATGTTTATTATACTATAGGAAAACGGGACAGTTTGGTGTCAATAAACCGTTTTAACCCTACCGGTGGCTTTTGCTAGTGCCGGTACCAAGTCCGACTGTCCCGAGATCCTATCGTTGTTTATGTTTGTCTTTTGCCTTTTATTTTTGTTGTTTTTTTTCTTGTGCAGTTTCTTAATACATTGTTGCATGTGACTGTCTTTTCGGCCATTGCATGGGTTTCCTGTTATCCTTTTAATTCTATGGAGTAAATGCACAGGAGACATGGTTTCTTAAAATAAGTGGCAGAAACAACTAATGGAACGACACTTTCATTGTTACTCTCCATTTTGAAGTCACCATGATCGAGACCTTCAACAATGAGCTTTGCTCATACCGCACAGTCAGTTCAAGACGGCCTCTAGCCCTGGCAAGAGCGGAATTCATTGCTAGATGTCGAGCAACGCAACATCCATGACATTGTCATACATGCGGGGTCGTCAACAAACATAAAATTAACTGGCAAAAGGTTCTTACAATCGCTGTCGTCCGTTGCCAGACAAAAAGACCGATGTCAAGACATGTTAACAACCTCAGAGCACTCATCGAGTCAATATTGCGCAAATTTGCCATAATGAAATCATTAGATGAGGACACAATAAACAGCTGGTCAGAATAAGAATTTGAAATTACAAAATAATGAAATGCCAAAGGTTTGACAATATGATAGTGTATTCATATAAGAAATTCTCTCAAAAACAATTATACCATAACTGAAATGTATAGAGAGTATACATCTCTCACACGGGGAATCTTTTTACGGTCTAAACATTCGACACTATATTCTTTCTTTCAAATTTTAACTGTTATGTTTTATTCACGCTAGGTATCCTGTTACTGTTTTTAATCGATACAATTTCTTTATTGCTGAATTGATGGACAATAAGGTTGCATTCACACACATGTACAATAAAAAAATACCAGTAACAATTTATTGAAATCTCTTTTTGCTATTCTCTTTGGTATTGTTGCACGAAACATTTTTGTTTAAAATTCTCTTTGAATTGATCAGCATTGGAATAACTTTGCTTCTCTGATTACATAAGTCATATTAATCGTAAAGTCGAATATTCACTTAAAAAGTCCACATTCATCTATCTTGTTTTTAAGTTGTTGAAATTGGTCTGCAGATAAATTTTTCAAAGGAAGTCGGACAGGTCCAGCGTTCAAACCAGACACAATATTGAACATAGATTTTGCCACGTTAATCCCACCACCTACAATTAAAACATATTTGCTTAATTTGTGTCCTGCAATGCATCACTTTAAATCACATTTGAATAAAAAACCAAAGCATAACAAAATAATAGTCCTACGTTTATAGAATAAACTGGTTATGAATTAGTCATCCTTGTCAGGAACGTATCAGATACAAATCAACAAAAAACAAGAATACCACAAAAGGTTAACATGAAATTGTAGGAGGAAATACAGTTTTATTATTTCTCATCAATTGCCAATTTCCCTCCCACCGATACATTTTTTAAAGCTACAAAACATGATTGATCTTTTACACATTCCATAAATGCAAACCTGACGTAATATATACATTTCTATATGTTTTTAGGGACCAACTATTTAACCTGAAAAAGGGGGGGGGGGGTGTTATGGTTTTTTTTCTGGACAGAAATTTTTTTCATGTGTATCAACAAAACAGTTCTTTTTTCAAAATTGACATTATTTTTGGGGGCGGAAAGCGTCCCTCAGAAATTTTATTTCATCATTTTGGCAGCCAAAATATTTTTTCCCATAAAATCAGCTCCAAAATATTTTTTAGAAAAAAAACCATAGCCCCCCCCCTTTTCAAGTTAAATGGTCGGTCCCTTAATAAGAACCGTTTAAATGGGCGCTCAGAAAAAGCGGTTTTATGTTGCTGAAACTTTTTCTTTAATTCAAAACATAGCCCTTTCTACAGTAATATCGGTTGAAAATATTCACACTAAGTCGTATCCAACATATCATGAATTCAAGGTAAAATACACAACTAGAGATTGTGTCTGTAAGACACGGATGCCCCGCCAATAAATTTATCGCAAAAGATAACCTTAGTCAATTGGGCATAAAATAAATCCCCTGTCAGTGGTGGAATATTGTGTGTAGTTGCTTAGAAGTGGACCTAAACCCAAAAATTTAACAAAGTCATTCAAGCATAAAATGTAGGTCATGAGTACCCAATGCTTCGTGAAACAGGTAGTTCTCCTATAGATGAATGTTACAGTGAAATATCATGATGCTACAATACTTTGTCATTGAGAAACAGCCTTAAATGCAAAAGTTTTCCAAAGTCCCTGAAGCGTTAAATATAGGTCAAAGCCACCTAATTGTCAGTGATTTGTGTAGTACGCATCAAGACAATTAATTTGATGAAACGTCATTGTCTTATAATTTGTAGTAGTTGAGAAATGGACCTTAACGCAAAACTTAGCCAAAGTCACTGAAGCGTAAAATGTAGGTCAAAGCCACCTAATTGTCAATGATTTATGTAGTACTCATCAAGACAATTAATTTGATGAAACATCATTGTCTTATAATGTGTAGAAGTTGAGAAATGGACCTTAACGCAAAACTCAACCAAAGTCACTGAAGCGTAAAATGTAGGTCAAAGCCACCTAATTGTCAATGATTTGGGTAGTACTCATCAAGACAATTAATTTGATGAAACATCATTGTCTTATAATGTGTAGTAGTTGAGAAATGGACCTTAACGCAAAACTTAACCAAAGTCACTGAAGCGTAAAATGTAGGTCAAAGCCACCTAATTGTCAATGATTTGGGTAGTACTCGTCAATGTAATTAATTTGATGAAACATCATTGTCTTATAATGTGTAGTTGTTGAGAAATGGACTTACATGTAAAACTTAATTAGAGTCACTCAACCATGAAATGTAGTTCAAAGAGTCAAACTGCCTAGTGAACTCTGTAGTACTATCAAGGATCTACCTACTGGCCTACTATAGTTGTTCTATACCTTACAGTTTCCGAGAAATGTACCTTAACGCAAAGCTTAACCGGACGTACGGACGGAAGGACGGACAAGGGTAACAAGGGTAACACTATATGCCCCTTCCACATTCGTGGGCGGGGCATAAAATACCGAAGTTGCATAAAAACAGTAATAAATTTCGTTATGCTGTACACGTGTTTCAAGGAGTAACCTCTCATCAGCAGCATTAAAATCAAATATGGAAAGACATATCCAAAAGTATTCTATTAAGAAGTACTCAATTCCTAAAATATCGGAACAGGAAGCCAAATCCAGTACCAAGGACATCTACCGAGTGCCATAAACGGAATTTTTAAGTGGTTAGAATAATTTAAATAACACGCAAGGTAAAATTTTCATGTCAGACAAGTCTGACTATACGGGTGGTGAATAGTATGACAATATACGATATGACTGACAAAACAGAACTCGACAAGACCGCTACAAAATTAAAGTACTAATAGTGCGAGACCCTTCAAAACATGGTGTCATTAAAAAAAACCCATCATGATCAAGGTTTGCTTGTCAACAAAAAGTTCTGTGTTTAGTAAAATTAAGTACGACTTTCTTTTTACCCAGTAATGACCTCTGAATCCACTGAAAACATTGTAACGAGTTGTCCAATGGTGATGACGACGGGTTTATGTAGTGAACTTACTAAGTGATTTAACAATTTTTTTAAGATCGTATAAATCAAATAGTAATAAAGGTAAACAAAATGCATTGTACATATTTGCATTATATACTGACTAATTCCTTGTAAGAGTACAAAACTGTTTTTGAGGAGTTGCGGATAATTGTGGCATACCCTAAGGTCTTCAATGAGATCAAGCGAGACAAAATTGAGAGATTAACATACGGACGGAAGACTGTATGTGTCCACCCTGCACTATAGGTGGAGAATGAAGCCAGAAATAAATGTTTTCAAACCTGGACATGCTAAAACATATATATAAACAGCCGAGGCACTCCATTTCTGAATGCTAGTCAGTAAAGCAGAAAAGTTTAAAATTCTTTAATGTATTTCAAACTCGTTTGAAACTTAATATTTAATGAAAATCTGAATGCGGTATTGCTCCTTTACAAATCTATATTCGGTTATACTTGGGCATTAGTCATTCTCCGCGGCTTTTTGTGTATAAAAACGGCTGTAAGATTGAACAAAACTTACCAAAGTCAGCTCGTATAGTATTTATTTCCTGTGCTTGGCACTACAATGAAATCACTCAGTTAAGGGATTTTTATGCGTTTTCCCCTTTTTACACAGTTTTGTATAACAAGTAAACAAAATAGTTCCTTATAGATATACTAGAAACAACTATCATTTATGTTTTAAAGCTGCGCCATAATAATGTTGTGACGTTTTATAGATATTTCAAGGCCCGAATGGCTTTAATGAATAGAAAAATCAAAGAATAAATAAAAACACTTGGTCCTTAAAACTTCAAAAAAAATCCATACAGAAAAGGTTTATATCTTTGGTTATTAGTTAGAATCTGTAATTTTGTCATTGAATTGAATCAAATTAAATTATATCTATGTACCTGATATTTTTTAGCCGTTTCTAGATCTCCTTTGTCAAATGCTGTCTTTATCTTTTGAAACAACTGGCCTAAAAATGATGCAATTACGGGAACGTCTATACCTAAAGACAGGGAGGTCAATAGTTGCTGAAAGCAAAACAGTAAGTAAAATTGAATAAACATCTGCCCAACACTAGATGAAAGTTCTTCAAAACTTTGATATCACAAGAAACGCGTTAGTAATCGAGCTTTTATGGTACATTCTGTTTTTATTTTACATAGGCACCAGGTGACTTCAAGATGAAGATAAATAGAAGCGTTGTTCCATGGCTTTTACCATGTATTTGTAGAGACTTTGTCTCATGTACATTTACTCTATATCCATCAATTGTTTGTTGAACCAGAACTATCAGACTTCGTCTCGTGTACATTTACTCCATGTCCATCCAATGTTTGTTTAACCAGAACTATCTGAAATTTTTTATGACAAGAATTTTTCAGTTGTTATGGACTCCTATACAGACAAGATGTATGCTCTTTATTTTTCTTAGATATGGTGTACTTGTACATGAGATAATATCTCATGTGTACACTTTGTTAAATAACTATTATCTAAATTTATGTAAATTCTAAAACCGAAGGATTAACTCCCTCCATCGTAGTTTTGTCCTTAGCTATATTTGATAATACTGATTATTCGGCTTTGTGTGGTTTTATGCATTCTAAACATTTTTTAATAATTATGGATTTCCTTTGTTTGGGTTCTAGTGCTGCTGACGAGGAATAAATTTCCAAAATGGCCATACAGCTCATTAAAATTATAGCAGTTGGAGTTAGCATATGTGTTATGGTCTCATGTTCATTTACTCCATATCCTTTCGTAAAAAAAGTGTAGCAAAGTGAAAAGATGAATCAAACTCATCCTCCGTCAATATTGAAAATTTATTTAACAAACAATAAATATTACTGAAGTATGGATCACACATACTGTTATAGGTAATTAAATATTAAATATCATCCAATTTGTTATTTTTCTATGAAATTTAATAAACACCAGAGAAATTACTCAACAATTGAAAAAGAATGTTTGTCTCTGATTTTGGCTTTACAACATTTTGAAATTAATGTTACATCTTCAATTCAGCCTATCATTGTATATACTGATCATAACCCACTTAAATTTATTCATAAAATGAAAGCCAAAAATCAAAGGCTTTTGTGGTGGAGTTTGATTTTAGAAGATTTTAATCTAGATGTAAGGCATATTAAAGGAAAAGACAATGTTACTGCAGATGCATTGTCAAAAGTTTAATTTTTTCATGTCACCTCATTGAAAATAGATTTGTTTGCTATTAAATGTTTTCATTGCATTCAAACATTTTCTTTTTGGGTGCAATAGGTAATTAAATATTGTAAATATTTTAAAAATGCATGGTATTGATTGTTTTCATTTTGTAAGGTCTTAATATTATGTAATTTGTTTTGCCTCGTTATGTAACTCCATTACAATAAACAATTGTCAAGGTTATTCCACCTTAGAACATGTTTAATTTTCTAGAATTTAAATGTGAATATTTTACACATTAGAAATTTCTAGAACAATCTTACATAATCCCATTAGTCATGTGATTGTCAGTTAATGAAGAGTTTTCTGAAAGTTTCTTGTTAATTAATTTTCTAGATATATTGTATGTATAAATAAAAGGTAGAAGGGAAGGGAAGTCAGTGAGTTTAATTAGTTTATACAGGATCTTTTGTTTTGGAAATCGACATCGGTTATTGTGAATCCATTATTAACTACTTAGTGAGGATTATAAGGAATATTCATCGGGACATTTATTGGTGGAGTTCAGTTGATTATTAATTTGGATATTTATTTGGACTTCATAATTATCAGATAAGTTATATATTGTATATTTAATTTGTAAAATAATTATTTTTCGTCATATTAAAAAGTTAATTTGAGCAAAGGTTGTTTTATCTTGCTGACTTCAATTTACAATAATTTATAGGTTATTTCTACCTCATAACAATACCCCAAAAAGGAGTGTCAACTTGTCGCCCTTTGTGACTTTAAATGAGGGAAACAAAAAATTAAACGAGTGCACTATCAGCAATAAGTTTGTTTAGAAAGATCTCATTTGTAGAAAATCAAACTATGCATGACCAATCGGTCTATTCCTCTGCTATTGGACTGTAGTTCCAGAGGTTTTAACAAGCTCACCTAGACACTGGCTTAAAAATAGACTATACCTGGATTTCAGAACAGTACAAATCTAAAACATATCTCTTCATTCAAATTATATCCTAGACTGATATTAATTGATGGTATTAGTTTTAAAAAACACTCCGATATTTCGGTATTTTGTTATCTGAAACAATTTTCCAAATACTGGATTTTATCAGCATTGAAGAGAAAAAAGTGTTGAAATGTGCCATTTTCAGTACTTAGATTTACAGCAGTTTCGTATTTTGTTAATCTAGGTAAATAAATCCAGAATAAAAAACATAACAGTCGACATTCTTAAAATTTGATACTTACAACATCTGACCCAATCATCACCTGGAATCTCTCTGGATTTACTAATGTACATCTATGTGCATTCGGAAGCTCTCTTGATGAATGTTTTAAGCCCACTAAATTTGGTATTTTGTCCGCTGCAAGTTCTAAGAACTTTGCATCACTGACTGTAAAATGATATTCAAGTATAATACTTAATAATGATCACATTGTGGCCTGTGGTTGTAATTTTCGGTGATTTCCAACGCAAGAATTAAAAATAGATTATTGCAAGCGGGCTCTATGCGAATTAGAACATGGGCAGACCTTATACTTAAGTCTCCCAAACGAAGTTTGTGGAGACTTATTGTTTTTATTGTCAATATTTTACACCGAGCGATAGCGAGGTATAAAAAGAAGACAAATATAAGATCTGACCATGTTCAAATTCGCATAGAGCCCAATTGCAATAATCTATTTCGATTCTGATATATTGAACAAGCGTTTTGAACATTCGAAGCGGCTCTTAGAGGGCAATATTTGGTTTGACACTAGAATTTAAATATGTCGGACAATGCATACAGACACACGTAAATGGATATAGAGAAATCTATATTCGTTGTTCTATTAATACAAGTTGCTCATAAGCTTATGAATTAATACAAATAATCTATTGTAAAAATATAAAATACGGTTTTTTTTAAAATCGAACGAGTATAAATGTGAGCTTGTTGTATATCTGATTTATATCACTGCCTAGCTTTGTTGTATTTGAAGCCAAAAGAAAAAGAAGAAAACTCATATAAATAATTTTTAACGTTAAAAATTAAATTTTTTATCTAAATTGTAGAGCATTATATGCAACATAGATAGCATTCGTTGCTAGGTTAGAGTTATGTCAATTTCAACTTAATCAGAAATTTAAAACAAGTTTATCTGTGTGGTCCAAACATCTATCCTAAAAGAGAGCCTCAGAGACCTATATCATTAGTGCCGACAACTCTGACACAGTTTTGTAATACAACAATTTCTACCAAAGCTGTGTATGACTTTCTAGTCAATTTTTTAAAGGAAAGTGTGAATGTCATGAAAAAGAATAAATGCAAAAATTGCGTTTTGCTCTGTAGATGTTTATACTAGTATATAACTGTGAGTGTTTCTGTCTAAGTCAATCTCAATACAAAAATATAAATATGTTGTTCGATGGCCACAAATTAACTATGGAACAAAATAAAATGGTATAGTTGGCCACAATTAAAAGGTAAAAAACACAAAATGTACAAATTAAAAAACACAGAAAAATGACAAAATGGAAAGAGGGGAAGGGAAAACTGCCCAACGTTTCGGCCTATATGGCCTTCGACTAGGGGACTACCGGGCTAAATACGGAGAAGATGGACATGACGAGAGAAAGCAGACCTAATGGCATGTCACAGATATTACCTTTACTATACCGGAATTGACATATTCAACACGGCGAGTGTCTTATAAGAAGTAGGAGATGTTTACTTTACTATTGCATCTGATCTCACTCATGATATTTAAATTGGGTCCGTCTTGTTTATCTGTATGTGTTTCATCATTTTTGTTTTCTGTGGCGCATTGAAGTGTGTTTTTGTAACTTAGTGTGTCTGATATTGCCATTGTCTTCGGATTATTCTTTACTAGAGTGACGGCGGTTTCTCGCTTACCTAAAGGGACACAAAGAAGTAGTGAAAACCTGGATTGATGAATACTCTAAGAGCCTAATAAGCTTCCTCGGGCGACATCCAACCCATTATAATAAATAATTGAGCTAATACCAAGTTACTAAGTTACTGTAAATTAAATTTTTGCTGAAGGGCATTTCGATAACATTGCAGATTAAATGAAAAAACGCTTGGATAACCACCATACTTACGATACACTCCTGTGAAGAAATTTATACAATAATAATAGAACGGTGTGTTTGGTGCTGCTGATGCTACTTTACTCATATAGTCCACTAATATCTCTAAAATAAAAACAAACAAAATTGTCAGCTACACATGTTATAAATAGAAATTTATGTAATAATAATAGAACGGTGTGTTCGGTGCTGCTGGTGCTACTTTACTCCTATAGTCCACTTATATCTCTGAAATGAATAAAAACAAAAATATTTATCATTAACATGCTTTCAAATTGTACTACTGGTACATATGGTTATATTCTCTTTTTTCTATTTCTGCTGTGGACCTTATTATGTTGTATTTACACTTATTGTCTGCTTATAAAGCTTTTTTTTTCAAATACGATTAAAACTGCATCTGCACAAAGTGCAAAAGATGTGCTTCAATTCAAGTGTATAGTATCAAACATGAATAAAAATATAGATTTCACAATAGCATCGAGTGAGAAGCGATATTTCTACACTAGAGATAGTTATATTTTCAAATTTTTAAACGCGAGGCTTGCCGAACGTTTAAAATATTTGAAAATTTAACTATCGATAGTGTAGAAATGTCGTTTCTCACGAGACACGGTTGTAGATTTTATTTCTCTAATGATTTTAAGGAGATTTTGGACAAAAAACATGACCCCCCTTTTCTGATGATCAGAAATAAATGTGTTCTTTGAGCGTGACGTCATCAGGCATGGTCGCCTTTTCTCATGACGTCATATGGTAAAGTCGGAAAACGGCAAACATATTTGACGTCATAATTGAATTTCATCCAATCACTTGCCGAGAACAACATTCTCTCTAGAGAGGAGAACAGTATTTCGCCATCTGTTCAAGAAACGTGAAAACGGAAGAGAAATTAGAGAAATTACTTTGTTGCCTATTTTGGGCTTTCTTGGGGTGCATGACCATACAGACCATTCAAGTTTCATTAATTTTATGTGAATATAGTACGTATAGTTTCTTGTATGCAATCATACTATATACTTGCAATCTGTATACTTGTAGCTTGTGTGCAATACTAACATCGAGTATTTCAGTACCATTCAAAAATTACTTTTGTCTTTACTTTTATGGTGTCAATATCACAAGCTGATTATAGTTTATAGTCTTACCTTCAGTTTCGGGTTTGTAGAATCCTGGGGAGAAACAAGCTATTGCTTCTACACCAATTTTCTCTGCATGTCTAGCCTAAAAAAAACAAAAAATAAGATCTTTAAAATATTTTTTTATCATGATAATTTCGTGTGCAGTCTCATTTATATAAAAAAAAAACGCAGTTTACTCCTTATCGTGTTTTCATATCCTTATCATTTTTTCTGTTGTTTAAGACAAGAAATTGATCTTTCCCTTCCTAAGCAATTAGTGGCTATTCGAATGTTTGTTAGATGGGTTATACTCAATATTCCATATTTGTTGCTACATTTAACAATTTTTTTATGAAAAAACAACATTTTGAATACCTAGTAAAGAATACACCTTTATCTAGTGCTAGAGTTCAAATGTAAGGAAAATGCTCGGTCACAACCACTTCAGATATTAATATATCCATAAGTTAATATATATGTATTTTTTATAATTACTTAATATTATTTCATTTATAGATTGAAGATACAAATATGGTAAAAATAACTACCAGTTCCTGTGAATCTTTGTAATTACTTGTTCCAATGTGAAGTATTATACCAAATCTGAAAAACAAGATGACTAGATTTCATAACATTGCGATCAACAAAAACAAAAATATTTTGGTGAGTCTGTCAAAGTTTCTGTTTGTTTTCCCGCAGTTCATTTTCATACAGATATGCAGATATATCATAATAATGATGTCATGAGAATAAATGCATTTTTTTCTTTACTAAATTGATCTATGTACACTTGTCCTTATAACTTGAAACAATAACAAGAGGATCTCAAGAGCATGTATCGCTCACCTGGGAAATGGCTGACATAGAGAGGTGAATGGTATTTCCAATAAGGTCGAGAGTTTAAGCTATGTTCACTGCTAGAAGCCACCTTGGTTTGGAATTTGAAATTTAGCAGAATGATTTTTTTTTCTAAAATTTTCAGTTTTCTTGTTTGGTGTCAATGGCAATTGAAAGCACCATCATTCATTTTAACCCATATCAGAGACCCGTTCACAAAAATTTGGGCAGGGGTTCCCCTTATAATCTATATAATACATATTGCTGAAATTAAATACATTTTGAGCCGCTTTAAAAAAAAATGGGCAGAGGTTGCCCTCATAATCTAGTTTATACATACTGCTGAAACTGTAAATAAAATATGTAGCGGTATACTTTTTTCCTAAAATTTTAGTTTTCTTGTCTGGTTTCCATGGCAACTAAGAGCTCCTCCATCCATTACAACCTATATCAGACCACAATTCAAAAAAAGAATTGGGCAGGGGTTCCCCTTACATTTAAAGTAATACATATTGCTGAAATCAAAGCATTCAGTCTCCCCTTAAAAAGAAAAGTGGTAAAGAGTGTTCTTATAAATTGCTGTAATTATAACATGTTTGAAAAGAAAATTAAGTTTATAACCTCCCTTAGTTTAATTATCTCTCTTTTTATCCCCGCACTTTCGAAGAAAGTTCGGGGATATTGTAATACCCTCCGTCTGTCCGTCCGTCCGTCCGTCCGTCTGTCCGTCCGTCCGTCCGTCCGTCCGTCACACTTTTCTTGTGACTCAAACTCCTCCTACATTTTTGGATTTAGGGATTTAATTTTGTTGTAGAATTGTTGCATATAGTGTGCAGATGCGCAATAAGCTTTCGGATTTTCGATATTGGTCTTGGTGCAAACAAGAGGCCCCATGATGTCAATTTTTACACATGTGGCATGTGACACAAACTCCTCCTACATTTATGGATTTAGGGATTTAATTTTGTTATAGAATTGTTGCATATAGTCTGTAGATGCGCAATAAGCTTTCGGATTNAATTTCCTGAAAGTCTCAAAGACCACTTATTTTTTGGAATTCTACTTAGCAACCATATATCCTAGAATTCTTTTAGTAACAATAATGACTATCAATAGGTAGATTTCAAAGATAATGAAAAAAATTATGCCAAGGGCGTATAACAACTGTTTTCTGTGTCAAACAGGGAGTGCGGGGATAGCTGTCGTTTCCGACAACATCTAGTTTAAAATTTTCACTTTTCATTATATCTATCTTTAAATTATAGACACTCCCTAAAAAGTGTGTTGATGTATATAATAAGGACTATTTGATATATATAGTACAAGTTCTAGTTACAAAAAAATATTTCTGTATGAACAATAAAACTTTTGTAGCTATTTTTGTTATTAAATCATTTTAGGTTTGAATGCGTTTCACATTTAACCATATGTGTACCCAACTGGCCGCCACCTTGTGCTATAAGGACATAAGGACCTTTTGTTGGACAGGACCATCTAACCACAATTGTGACAAAGTTTGGCTCAATAATTGCATTTGACTAGTAGTTTCTGAGCAGATCTTTGAATTTATTTTCCATATTGTCCAATATAAACTATGGCGGTCATCTTGGATGAGGTATGCATCTGTCGGATACCTTTTTTGAAAGGGGTCATCTAAGGACCAATGTGACTAAGTTTGTTTCTAATTGGACTAGAAGTTTCTGCGAAAAAGATCTTTGAATGTGTTTTCCCATAGGGTCAAATGTTAAAACTATGTTCCCGCTGGCAGCCATCTTGGATGAGGTACGGACCTGCCGGATACCTTTTTTGGAAGGGACTATTCAAGGACCATTGTGACTAAGTTTGGTTCTAATTGGACCAGTAGTTTCTGAGAAGAAGATCTTTGAATGTGTTTTCCCATAGGGTCCAATGTTAAAACTATGTTCCCCGCTGGCGGCCATCTTGGATGAGGTACGGACCTGTCGGGTACAATTTTAAAGGGGACAATCTAAGGACTATTGTGACCAAATTTGGTTCCAATTGGCCCAGTGGTTTCAGAGGAGAAGATCTTCGAATGAAAAGTTTACGACAGACGACGAACTGGCGACGAACGGACGACGGACACATAGTGATGGCAAAAGCTCACCCTGGCATAGCCAGGTGAGCTAAAAAGGAGCAAACGAGAAAGTGCGAACATGCTCTTTTTTAAAAATGAAAGGATTATGAATTTATAATCAAAACAATTAATTTTCTTATAGATCTTATTATGAGTCACTCACTTCTTAAGGCATACGTTAACAGAATTATTGGTAAGTCAAAATTTCGAGAACTTGTTGAAATACCGTTGCTATCACTTGAAAAAAATACTATATCTATGTCCCACAAAACTGATTGGCAAGTCAGGCACTTTTCTTCCTACAAATGGTGACGAGAAAACACTTACCAAACAACATTACAAAGAAGTTGAAACGCTCAAAGTTCCAACTAAAGATAGCACCCTACATACTATGGATGCCTAACCTTCACAAAATAAGAACCGAACCGTCAATCTAAAAGCGAACAATCCAAGGACAATGGCAACACCAGAAACAAAAAAGGCAGAAAAAAACAAAGACACAACATGGGTACAGCACAGAAAAGAAAAATGAAGACACTTCACAAAAGTCAGGACAAACGTCGTTTTATTTCGGCTTCGAGTAATTGTTCTACAACAAACTTGTACATCCATTTAACCAGTGCACTTACTTGTTTAAGGACTAAGTATTGAAATAATGTGAAAAAGACATCAAAACTCTATTATAAATTACTTTTGGAGTATAAGAAATTGTATTGAAGTTTTAGATAAATAACAATCTATTACAAGATTAGTTTCATCTATTGGTTGTTATGATTTTTCTACACTTTATACAACTATTCAGAATAGTATTACTTACAACCACCATTGCTCCTGGGCATGTGATGATATGAATAATGCAATGAATCTGTTGCTAGACAACATTTATTTTCGTCTTGGTACCATTGTTTATGAACCGGTCATTGGAATTCAAATGCCTACTAATCATCCACTTCTCATTGCAGATCCTTTTCTGTCTACTACTACCGGGACTTCATGAAAAAAAACTACAAAATGGAGCCGTAGAAAACAGAGTTAAACTTATTTCAATTTTCAATGATAACAGCAGGTACATTGACGACATCCTCACTATCGAAAATCCCCAGTTTTAGATTATGTCGACATTATCCATCCACAAGATCTGAAACTTAATAAAGCATATTACAAAAGACATTTGTCCTCTTCCATTTTATGGATATGTTGTTACGAAATGCTAGAAACTGATTTAAAAAATCCAGAAAAACTAAGACGTAATTTGCATTCTTTATACGTAATAGTTGATATCGACGCGAATTTGGAGTTAAATGACCTGAAGATTTCACTCGTATACTGGGCTCTCATTGATACGCTTATGTCTAGTGAAATACACGAAGAATCTTTACGAAACCCCTCGGGAAGTTTTGAGTGCGTAGTGCGACAGTATTTTTCCAGCAGACTATCCCGAGTTCATATCATTATTTACGTTTGTGTCTTGTCTTTTATTTTTGCATTTTTGTTTTTCCAGTACAGTTCCCCTGTGATTGTAATGTTCGGCCACTGTATGTGTTTACTCTTTGCTTTGTAACTTTATGTGTTTGTACAGTGTTTGGTACATTGACAGAAGAAGTTTTGTTTTTAGATGGAACATTTTTTTTTCAACTTACCTATCTTTGGCAACCTTCACCCAAGTTTCTGCCGTACGTTTTCTTTCTTCTAGTGTCAAAGATAATCCTTCTGCTAAAGTTCCATTCACTAGTTTACAAAAGAAGAAATTATACGACGTTTTTGCAATGATTATATACTATTACACCAATTGATCTGTTTTTGCTAGATAATTTATAGCTACCTTAAAACTGGTGCCTCCAAAGTAGCACTTTATTTTGAAATATTTGTATTTTGAATTTAAAGCAAAAAGAATGATGTTGATATTCGTATAGCTCTGGCAATAGTTGCGAAATAATTTCATAGCATTTGCAATGGCCAAACGAGTGGCGAAAGTTTCATTTCAAAGAAGTGAACTTTTACACCCAAAGCCTAATTCTGAAAGACTGGCCGCAGAAAAAGAAACATTGCTAAAATTGATTACCATCGTTCCACAAAAGATGTAACACGACTGATTTTGGCACAGCCCTTAGATGATTTAACATTCAAATGTAAATTCTTCTAATGAAATTTTACACACCATCGATGTGGTCTGCTGTCAATCAATTAACAACAATGTGTAAAGTATGCTTATTCCCCCCTAGACAGTCTTTCAGAATGTAATCTTTGAGTGTAAAAGTGCATCTCTTTGAAATGAAGATCCAGAAACTTTTACCACTCGCTTGACCGTATAATGTTTGATAAGATGAGTTGGAATTTAAGATGAAGATTTGCAAAAAGTTGGAAAATCTGTCAGATGCAAGAAACTAACCATTTTACTTTTAAAAGGAGTATCTTCTTAGAAGCTCTCAGGTGTAAAACATTCTATTACCATACTTGAAGACTTAAAAAATTTAAATCTCGAATTTGATAAGTTCTTAAATTAATTTCATTTTAATTCAAATACATAAGTTTCAATCTTTGTCCAAACACCTCATCAATGCACACACCCTTCATAGCGATCAGCTCAACTCGGATGTAATTGTCCGTGTAAAACTGATCCTATTGTTTAGGCAATAAACAATGATCAGAATGACGCGGATAATATACTGAACAGCAAGAATGGTATGTTTCTTTTACTGTTAAGTATACTCAACCGCGTCATTCTGATCATTGTGTATTGGCTTAACAATAGGATCAGTTTTACACGGATAATTACATCCGAGTTCAGCTGATCGCTATGATGGGTGCGATGTAGGATTATGCAAAAGTGTTAGCTACAGAAAGCGCTGGACCTTTCAGTTTCAGGATCAGAAAATGAACATATCACTGAAATTCCAAAACAAAAAAACCTTTGCTAGTAATGCATGACATTGTGAATAGATAATTGGCATTTGTAATTATGCATTATAAACAAACAGTACGATGGAACTTCTTAACATAATAAATAAGGGTAAAGGTAAACAGAACAGTCTGACATTATTGCATGTTTAAACCCTAAATAAATCCGTGATACAAACTAGTTCATGCAATTTTAACTGAATCTTAAGTTTTAAAACATTATAATATGCATTTTATTCAAATGAAAAAAAAATCATCATTCAATTTAATTTTTGCATAAGAATATATATAACACTTTTTTCAGCATACATAAACATCTGAAATGGATTAAACATATAGGTCACAAAAGGTACACATTTTCCTTTACAGATACAAACCCTTCCGAACGGCCATTTATGCTGCTTATAGAATGGTCCAAATATGGGGACCCCTGTAAACATACTATCATACTAAATTTCAGTCATTTTTAAGTACAAAAAATACGGTCACGTTTTAATACAGAAAAGCAAAGTCATTTTTAGAGCCTTAAACTATAGTCATTTTTTACAAGATTTCTTGCCGTTCAACTGTTTTGATGAAAATATAACAAATATAATAAAAGAAACAACAGGAAACATCTTCAATTGCTGAAAATTACAATTACATGCTACAATTTGCCAGGAAACTACACAGGAAAAACATAAGACAAAAGACAAATGTAAACAACGATAGGAACTCGGAACAGCCGGACTTGGTACCGGCACTAGCAAAAGCCAGCGGTAGGGTTGAACAGGTTCATGGGTACCCAAACCTCCCCTTTATTTGTCCCCTTTTCCTATAGTTTAATAAACAAACAATAAAACCCTATACAGGTAGAGTACTAACTCCATGACCACAATCTTGAAAAGAGAGGAAAAGACAACAAGTAATTTTGAAAGATGGACCAAGGAGTGCTCGCCGCTAATATGCAGGCTAGCTCAAGGAGCCAAGTCTGCTGGTAGAACACTGTCGCACTATAGAAAAAAAAATCAAACTCAAAACGTCCCGAAGGTTGTGTGCAAGAATTATCATAAATTTCAGTACACATCGGCAGTATCACTGAGAAGTCAGTATGTATGTAAAATTTTCAGGTCACTAGTTAACAGATGCCAGCAGAATATCTTGGCGATATCCCTCATCACGTAAACAATGCAAGTTACATCCCAACTTTTCTGGATTTTATTCATTTTCTGGCATTTTTTTTACATTTTCGTAAAAACGAGAATTAAAATGCCCTTAGTAGCTGTTTGAGAGTAACGCCATATTTAGATATCAAATGATCATATTTATTATAAAACTTCTTAAATGCATTCAACAACTTATGAAATATGTAACCCTGTTGTAAAAGTTTGGCTGTGATAGTAATGTTACATTCATTGAAATCATCAAGAGTAGAACAATTTGTGCGAATCGTACCAGTAGAGAAGGATACACCCTGTAGGATGGTGCTAGAGAAATGTGTCAAGGAAGGGGAAATTAGTTATTTTGAAACCAAAATCACCCCTTTTATCATATATCTGTCCTTAGCTGATTTAGCTTTCCTTTTTGGATCCTTTTGGTAGGTTGCTCTCTCACAGCTTTTACACATATTTCGGTTTATGGATTTCTAAATATTTTAATTTTGATCTGCACTGAAGAGACATAAATTGTCGAAATGCGCATATGCAGAAACTAAATTCACAGTAACTTCGGTATTTTGTTATATGTTTTGTTTTTATTTTACCAGAGTCAATTATTATAGTTAGATCCAGAAAGTGGCATCATTGTTAGCTTTATCTAATTTTAGTTCTTGTGGGTAAATGATGTCTACATAATAAAAAAAAACACTTTGGATTGTCAATAGTAAGGCTATAGTCAATATGCCTGCTGTTGTCATAAGAGTTAGAAATAAGTTGATCAATGCTTTTTATGATTCCGTTTTGATTTTTTTCATAAAGTCTCGTTCGTAACAGAAAAGAAAAAGATCTGCTATCAGAGGTGTGCAATTTGTACCCATGGGAATACCTATGACCTGTTTATAAATAGTGTTGCCAAAACGAACAAAAATGTTGTCCAACAAAAGATTGAGTGCATTCATCATATCATCACATGTCCAGAAACAATTATTATTGTAAGTAATCTTAGAGAGGAATCCTTTTTTTGTTGGAAGAAATGAGATGCAAACCAGAAAATTTAAAAACCATTAAAGGCACTGTCCCAATTTTGATTTAATCAACCTATGTAGGAGAGTTTTATAAAGTGTAGAAAAATCATAACTGTTGATGGATGAGACTGGTCTTTGAATTGATTGTAGTTTATCTAAAACTTCAATAGAATTTTTCACACTCCAAAAGTAATTTACGTCAGAGTTTTGATTATTTTTGTTCACAGTATTTAATAATCAACTCCTTATATGGATGGATGAATTAGTAGTAGAACGCTTACCAGATGCCGAAATAAAACGATGCTTGGAGGGATTTTTTTTTTTTGAAGCTTAGAAACCAAGGACCTGGTAGGCAAAGTATCATTTTAGTAGGAACTTTAATGATTTATGCATCCTTATAATGTTGTTTGGTTGTGGTGTTTTCGTTCCAATTGGTACGTTTGAAAGTGTTTTACTTGTTGGACATCGATGAAGTATTTCTTTCAGACGATAGCAACGTTATTGGAAGCCTTGTCAACAGGTACAAACACATATTTTATCAAGATCCTTCAATTTGGACTTTTATATTTACAGACAGCTTAGGAGGTGACGCAACATAATTATCTTGATAAATTGGTGACCTTGGTAATTCAGCGTCTTTGTCTGCTCTTTTTCGTTAGCCCCATATTTACAATAATTGGTTATTTCGTCTTTAATCATATCAAATCATGCTTGCCAGTTTATTTTGGAAGGTGGGCGATATTTTGGCCCTTTTCTAAAGAATCGTCGAATTTTTTTCATCTACAATGATGTTACGATTCCCCGTTCATATATATCCGCATGGGTCATAGCGATATGGCGACATGGAACAGTCTCGACTCATAGGTTAGTTTTTCTCGAAATCAGCATCACAGGTATTAGAGGAGTCATTGTAACAAGGTTTCTAAGTTTTTTGTAAGTCAGTATGCAAGCTTTATAGTTTGGAAGGAATCCGAAATTCTACAGAATTTTCAATAATCCAATAATTTTGCATTGAGAAATTAAGCCTGAAAGATGTTAAGATGGAAACATAACGTTTTTGTTATTCTAAAAGCAAGACAAGATTGTGTAGTATGCAAGGAAACGTATAATACCGATATTTTAGCTTTAAAATGCACTCAAAAGTGGATCAGTAAAAAATCTGACAATAAAACTAAATGTGAGGTGAGGCTCATTTTCATGTTCTCAGAAACCGAGTCTTTACCGCCAACTTGACAGAAGACTTCAAAACAATAAGAGATACAAATGGTTGCATTACTAACCAACTTTTTGGATGAAAAAAATAATCAAATTATTGTCCTAGCTAAAATTATGTTCTAATCATTGGGTCCATTCTAAATCAATGTCTTATGATGGCGGCCATGTTTTTCTGCGCCAAATGAATGGTTTTAATAAGATCCATAAACCATTCATGCTTAAGATTAAAGAGTGTCAGAGATGATCAAGTTATGCGTATCCCATTTTATTCCATATGGTCCAATTTTATCGCGTTGCGGAAGACAATATGTATACAAATTTACATGAAATGACTGTAAGCTTTGTATCAGAGCTTGCATAAATTATTCAACTCCCTTTGTGCTTCCTGTGCAGATATACTCTTTGCATAGGGCCCAACCGGAGGCTTGAGCCTAATGGTGTTCACGTTTGTCATTGGATCTGAATGAAACGAGCAATCTTCGTTTAGGACATCCAATATTCCATCGCTGCAAGGAGATGATCAAAAAATATACTTTTTCTACATATGGTCTTATGTCAAACTAATTTCTTTGCTGTCAGCCATTTTAGACGAGATGATGAAAATGCTAAAATGCAAAACGGAATAGTGGGATAAAAATGTGGGATAAAAATTGTAACTGTATAAAATAGAGCGTGATAAAACAGTTTTACCATAGGATCAAGTATTAAACAAATGTCATATTTGTTGTAGGATCTAACCAAAATGAACAAACTTGCTAAGGATTTTCAATATTTCACTCATATTGAATATTGTTGAATTTGCTCCAACAATTTCAAAAGTTGATCAAAATGTCTTTTTCCCATAGGAGCAAATGTAAGGCAGCGCTTGTGGCCAAGTTGTTGACAAATCTTTAACATTAAGCAAACTATGTATAAGACTACACTCCAGTTTTTTCAAACTGCTTCACTACTTACAGAGGGGATAATAAAAATATGTTTTCTCGTAAAGTGTCCAGTGTGCAACTAAGATCTGTGCTGTCAGACATTTTAGATGAGATGATGAAAATGTGAAGAGTTAATGTCCCATCGAACGGCCAGCATAAGAGGAATGTCGATTGATTGGAAAAGCTCAAAAGGACCTTTTTGATCAGGTGAGATTAAAATAAATTGTTTATCTCCCCAGATAAATAAAAGATGATGACCACAACATGTTTCTCCATAAGGACAAGTACTGTTTGCCGGTCTTACATTATTCCCGCAAAGTTTTGTTCAATAATTTAATTTTGGCTTTAATTACTTTCTTTATATATATTTTTTCTTTTAAGTTTTGATGAATATGCTAAGTGGTTTAAGATGAGATGTTGAAAAAGTGAAAGGTGAATGGATAGAAATTGCACGCTGACCTTATTCCGCGTGATCAGTTGAGATAAAAAAAATATACGAACTCACCAAATAAATAGGAGAACTTCTGGTCGACTAGATACTTGGCATAATCTTCAAAACCATCATAGTTAATTTCCCTGCAAAACCATTTAACACATAAACGTAAAAAAGCTTATTTCTGCATAAGATACCTTCCGTGTACAAAAATTCCTGTTCTGTGCATATTTGTATTCTCACAGTGATAATATACGGTTATCCATTTTCTTCATTTTTGTATATTTTGAATTACTGACAAAAAAAATTCTCCGGCATAAATAATCTTTAATTTAAATCAAATGTAGTATAAAAGTCTGTTTTATTGTTTACAGTTGTATTGTTATAACTTGTATTATTATAACTACATACCCATCGTCTTTGAGCAGGGTAAATGGTGCGCATACACATCCTTCTATTTTGAAATTCTCAAATTTCTAAAAATATTTAATAAATATTGAATTATTGGTTAGTCTCACAAGAATCAAAAGATTGCGTTTTTTTCACACTGTTCCGGTTCCGACGATTGTTTGCTGGTGACTAGATATTGCCACAAACTCCACCCGACGACGTTGTTTTGAAATTGGGTTGTCAATAATTTTTTACCTGAGTACAAATGAAACATTTCTAACCGATTGCATTTTCAAAAATGCCAAAAGAATTTTTTTATATTGATTTCTTTCAATGCTTACATTCGCTGGTGGTCGGTATTTCATATTTCTGTTAAATTAGCAGATTTCAGTGCAGTAAATCTAAATTTGCATATGGTCATTTCGACAATCAATCTCCATCAGCGTGGAAAATGTAAATGTTAGAAAGAAAATCAAAGGAACCTAAAATAAAGCAACAAGTGCAATTCCAGTAAATCTGTAATCGTTTCCGTTTCGGCTGTTAGGCTGAGATACACAAAATTATTTACATAGGAGAATTATCTTCTATCAGTGAAATTTGAAGGTTTTAGCAATAAAACTGTACAGAAGACAAGATTAAACAACTACTATTATTTCTATACAGTTGTACTGATAAGTTCTTATTTATGATGACAATCAAATTTTAACAATTAAGATAAGTTTCTAAATAGTTGATCGCATGAC